>JAXCGZ010015191.1:0-17500 GCA_037179515.1 Halocaridina rubra | reverse complement strand
TATGGGAGAAACCTATAAAAGATGGGATTCCCAGTCGTCTCACTCCGCCAAATTAAGTCGACATTTACGACGAGCAGGGAACACGGAGACTGTATTCTTGCCCTCCCCTATTAGGGGCAAGAATAAGTAGTTAATCGAGAGGTCAACTATTCATATATGAGCTCCGTAGGGATAAAAGGTCAACGTACTTTCCCCTCATTGCACTACTTCAGTCATTTTCCGTATAATGGGCAAGTTTCTGCCGTGGAGCCTGGCAGCCATGGCTGGTTTACCTCCAAGCCTTTTATACCACTTGGCAACACTGAGTAGGTGCGCGAAAATGCCTTTGACTCACGTCATCTACTCGCACCCTCACTCTATCCATCCCTGTCTCTTACATTTTCTCTTCCCAGCTCCACTGACATATCACTTGCACTCAGTTTTCTTCCCAACTCATCCATCTATTTTCATAATATATAATACTTCTTTTATGAAGAAATCCTTTAGAGAAAAGCGAAGAGTAGGGTGACACTTACTTTTTCTGCAATACTTTTAATAAAATGAAGTATCTACGTCATTGCTACGCCTTATTGCCTAAAAAAGGAAAATATACTTTGAACATGCAATCCTAGCTTTTACCATTTTATACATAAAATGTCTGCTTTAGTACTGTATTTAGCATGTCAATCACTCACAAATTGCACGAGATCAATTTAACTCATTACGTCTCTATTTGCAGGTTGACAAGAAATTCTATGTATTTCCAAGTCGGAACACGGATGGCTACTTAGTGCTTACTATGGTACGAGTAACAATAAACTGAAAAAAAAGCCTTTTGGCTATTTTGTTCATAACATATTGAACCAATATGTCTGTCTGTCTGTCTGTCTGTATGTATGTTATTACCTAATTGTGATTACCTAATTGTGTTTACGGGAAAGAGCCCAAAGCTCGTATCTTCCCGTCTCCTCATCGGTTCCATTTTATACTTAGTGATACTTATCATACCTGTCCTTAAAACTATGGATTGAGATAGCATTAACTACCTCCTCGCTTAGCCAATTCCAATTATCAACTACTCTTACACTGAAAAAGTATTTCAGTACATCCTGCAAACAAGTTTTCTTACGAAGCTTCAAACTATGACCTCTAGTTCTAGAGCCAGCCATATCAAAATATCGATCCCTATCCACTCTATCATAACCATGAAGGAATTTAAAGACAGTCACCATATCCCCCTCACTCTTCTAGCTTCGAGTGATGGTAAGTCTAATTCCCTCAGCCTCTCATCATAACTGAGATTGCGTATTTCTGGCACTAGTTTCGTGGTATGTATGTATGTATGTATGTATGTATGTATGTATGTATGTATGTATGTATGTATGTATGTATGCGCTTCATAAGTTATAAAAAAAAAAAAACTTAGAATCTGTCATGAAGAATATGGCAGTCTTCGTTTTCTGTGCAGGTACTAAAAAACGCAGCTGCATCAAAGAAAATGGGCATAAAATGCATATTTCTTCCAGAGACTAAAGTAAACTATAACATCATAGCGTTTTCAGGTAGTTCAAAATACAACCTGATAGAAACAAATTGTTTTATACATGAAGTATATATTGCAATAACTATAAGGTACACAGACAAAAATGTATATTTCATAACTATGTAGCTTGTTGATTATTTGATTAGTAAATAAGAAAACAATAATAATACTTTATCCGTATATTGCTTACTAATAGTTGTTTATTATAGTCATGAAAAATACTTTATTTCTATTAGTCTGGAAGGAGATTGATAAGGAAATTTTTGTCATTTAACATTATGTGAGTATTTTTATCAGGAAACACATTTGACGATGTGGTATATATAGTTTTATTGTATTAATAAAAAGGTTTCCATATGTTTATTATTATTATTATTATTATTATTATTATTATTATTATTATTATTATTATTATTATTATTATTATTATTATTTTTGTGTTGGTTCAGTTCAAGTGATACGCTGAGTAGCATCTGACTCCCATATTTCAATCTCTCTTAAATAATAATAATAATAATAATAATAATAATAATAATAATAATAATAATAATAATAATAATAATAATAATAATAATAATAATAACAATAATTATAATAATAATAATAATAACAATAATTATAATAATAGAGATGATGATAATGATGATGATGACTATGATGATGATATTATTAATAAAAAAAAACAATAATACTAATAATAATAATAATAATAATAATAATGACAATTATAATAATAATAATAATAATAATAATGATAATAATAATAAAAATAATAATAGTAATGATGATAATTATTATAATAATTATAGTAATAATAATAAAAATAATAATAATAATAATAATAATAATAATAATAATAATAATAATAATAATAACAATAATAATAATAATAATAATAATAATAATAATAATAATAATAATAATAATAATAATAATAATAATATAAATAATAATAATAATTAATAAATGTAATGCCTCTGTATATTTCAAAAGTTATGATGTCTCCAAATGAGTGTATTGCGGATTAATTCGTTCTCTTTTTCCCTCTTTGCCTTTATATCCGATATATTTTTTTCTTCCATTCCTAACACAGATGCTCGAAAAACTTCACACATATTTTTATTCAATATATGACATTTCTCTGCATCACACACCACTCTGGAGTTCACGAAACGAAAAAGTAGGCAAAAAAAAAATAATAATGCAATGATAATCATGATGGAGGAGGAGGAGGAAGAGGAGAAAGAGGAGGAGGAGGAGGAGGAGGAGAAGAAAAAAGAAAAAGAAGAAGGGAGACGAAAAAGTAGGCAAAAAAATAGAATGCAATGATAATCAAGATGGAGGAGGAGGAGGAGGAGGAGAAGGAAGAAGGAAGAAGGAGAAAAAAGAAAAAGAAGAGGGGAAACGAAAAAGTAGGCCAAAAAAAAAAAGAATGCAATGATAATCATGATGGAGGAGGAGGAGGAGGAAGAGGAGGAGGAGGAGGAGGAGGAGGAGAAAAAAGAAAAATAAGACGGGAAACGAAAAAGTAGGCAAAAATATAGAATGCAATGATAATCATGATGGAGGAGGAGGAGGAGGAGGAGGAGAAAAAAGAAAAAGAAGAAGGGAGACGAAAAAGAAGGCAAAAAAATAGAATGCAATGATAATCATGATGGAGGAGGAGGAGGAGGAGGAGGTGGAGGAGGAGGAGGAGGAGGAGGAGGAAGGAAGAAGGAGAAAAAAGAAAAAGAAGAGGGGAAACGAAAAAGTAGGCAAAAAAAAAAAAGAATGCAATGATAATCATGATGGAGGAGGAGGAGGAGGAGGAGGAAGAGGAGGAGGAGGAGGAGGAGGAGGAGAAAAAAGAAAAAGAAGAAGGGAAACGAAAAAGTAGGCAAAAAAATAGAATGCAATGATAATCATGATGGAGGAGGAGGAGGAGGAGGAGGAGGAGGAGGAGGAGGAGGAGGAGGAGGAGGAGGAAGGAAGAAGGAGAAAAAAGAAAAAGAAGAGGGGAAACGAAAAAGTAGGCAAAAAAAAAAAAGAATGCAATGATAATCATGATGGAGGAGGAGGAGGAAGAGGAGGAGGAGGAGGAGGAGGAGGAGGAGGAGGAGAAAAAAGAAAAAGAAGAAGGGAAACGAAAAAGTAGGCAAAAAAATAGACTGCAATGATAATCATGATGGAGGAGGAGGAGGAGGAGGAGGAGGAGGAGGAGGAGGAGGAGGAGGAGGAGGAGGAAGAAGAAGGAAGAAGGAGAAAAAAGAAAAAAAAGAGGGGAAACGAAAAGGTAGGCAAAAAAAAAAAAGAATGCAATGATAATCGTGATGAAGGAGGAGGAGGAGGAGGAGGAGGAGAAAAAAGAAGAAGGAGAAGAAGATAATAATCACCTACATTATTGCAATCCATTATGAGAACTCAAAATAAATTCCTCCGTCCCAGCAGACCACTTAAGACTTGACAAAGTTTGTGTTCTTGGCATAAGAAAAGTGAAATATCGTGTGTAAGCACGAAGCAAAGTAGCGATATTATTATACCAAGGACGCGATCAACGATCCAGCAGCTATCGTGTAATGAGTTTCATACGTCATGTGACGAGGGATACGAGCTTCATAATGCGTGCAGGATCCTTGCGTCGATACTCCATTACTCGAAGTAGGGTTAGGAAGGCCCTAAGTCATGTCAACAATTTACATTGAAGAAGAAGAAGAAGAAGAAGAAGAAGAAGAAGAAGAAGAAGAAGAAGAAGAAGAAGAAGGGGAGGAGGAGGAGAAGGAGGAGGAACGGGAAAAAGAAAAACGCATAAAATTTAAAAAAATATTCTCAGTGCATGTCATTTCATCTGATAATGATCTGCATTAATGATCATAGTTCTAGTTATTCATATCATTTTCTCTAGTAAAAATACATAGTAAAAAAGGTATATTTTACGATTATTCTTAGCGAATGTGAACCCAGCCACTGAGGGGGGCAATCCAGCCTCAACTTGGTGCCGGTCCCAAGCCCGGGTAGATGGGGAGGGTTGGTGGCAGGAAGGGCATCCGGCCATAAAAATATTGCCAGAAACATCGACCCCACATAAAAGTGGGAAAAGATGTAGACGAAGAAGAAGAAGAAGATGAAGAAGATTTTTAGCGAATGTAAGTACTCTTGACTACGGGCAAAGGAGAGAAAAAAGCTTGGAAAAATCTGCATTTAAGCTTGTGTTGTGAAAATGTTCCGGTTTTACGTCACGGACTCCCTTTTCTACCAAGGGCTAGGATGGTTGCCTTCTTGCAAAGGACTTGTTTTTGGCAGATGTAATCGTTACCCTGAGTGCATGCCCTTGCTAACCTCAGACCGTGACGGGGCGCGAACCCTCGACCTGACGCCTCAGAGTCGCGGACGCTACCGCTTTAGCCACGATAGTCTCACACACACACACACACACACACACACACACACACACACACACACACACACACACACACACACACATATATATATATATATATATATATATATATATATATATATATATATATATATATATATACATATACACACGGATATTACAAGCCCCCTTCCGAACCTCATTCACGGCTTGTCTATGTATTAAATTCAAATCTCTTATTGGATGTTTTCTTTGAGAGCTACAGTTCTTACTACTTTTATCATGTATAATTTTTTAAATCACTGATATCTTAAGAAGAAACTCTAAGAATAGACAGTAATATGGAACTCTCTTCCTCCTTTTTTTCCTGATTCTTATGACCTTTCATCCTTCAAAAAGCAGATCTATCGTCATCTCAGAGCCTAGTCCTCCATATCTCTGGGTCCACTGTTCTTTGACTGTTTTTTCTTTTCTGTCTGTCGTTTTCCTTTATGTGACATTACCTCATCTCTGCCTCGTCCTTAACCTTTTTCTTTTCGTCTTGGTATTTTCTTGTGCCTGTTCCGGTGTCACACTCAAAAAAAAAGAAAATGAGTGAAGCAAAAAATGCAAACACATTGGGCTAGGTAAATGTATGTAATTTAACATAAATAAAGACAAAAAAGGGTAATAACGGTAATAAAAATTAAAACAGAATAACAAAAATACTACACCTGTTCTTATTTTCAAAGCAAAAACAGCGATTTAGTAAGTTTCTCAACCATAAACAATGAAAATGTAAGTAATAAACGCTAAAATACCAATTATACAAGAAACGTGGAGAATTAGCAAAATTCCGCCGATATACAATTAAAAAAATAAACAAAGCACAAACACTAAAAAAAAAAAAAAAAAAAAAAACTGTATAGAGTTGCTGCTATTTCAGGAAATAGTTACCATGATTTTATTGTAATTGTCGTCACCGTGGCTCAAGCGGTAGCGTCCGCGACTCTGAGGGGTCAGGTCGAGGGTTTGCTCCCTGTCATGGTCTGAGGTTAGCAAGGGCATGCACTCAGGGTAACGATTACACCTGCCAAAACAAGTCCTTAGCAAGAAGGCGACCGTCCTAGCCCTTGGTAGAAAAGGGAGTCCGTGACGTAAAACCAGAACATTTTATTGTAATTTTTCTCCATTAAAGGGAGTACAGTACCTTGTGGTATTTGGGGCAAAAATGCGAGTGTGTGACTAAAGAAAATACTTCGTGCAGTCTTGCTATTTACCCCCTTAATGGGGGGGGCTAAGCCCACCTCAATAATAGCATACACAATCATTATTTGTTCCAGTTTCCAGTTCCGGTTTTACGTCACGGTCTCCCTTTTCTACAAAGGGCTAGGACGGTTGCCTTCTTGCGGAGGACTTGTTTTGGCAGGTGTAATCGTTACCCTGAGTGCATGCCCTTGCTAACCTCAGACCGTGACAGGGCGCAAACCCTCGATCTGACGCCTCAAAGTCGCGGATGCTACCGCTTGAGCCACGGTGACTACAGCATAAACAATCATTATATAACCTCATAATACACTCCTCGTAACCAAAGACCTAAATCTGAGTTAACGCCATGAATTCTGAGGTAATTCCAAGTTTTATGCATTACTTAAAGGTAAGAAGTTCTTATGCTCGTTCCAACAATTTTGGAACAGTGGCATAAAGCAGTGATATACAAAAAACAAATATTATTGTACTTCAAGAGAAAGTTTTACTGCAAACTGCCAAGAATAAAAAAAAAATTATCTTTGTGAAACATGTGTGTATGTTAATACCCCTGTGTATAATACATTTCACAATGGGACCATACGTATGTTTTCAATATATTTCACTAAGCGTAAGACGTACTTACATTTTGTAATAATTGTACTAACTTTTTCATCTAATACAAGGAAAATGCCCAACACGCATTTTACCACATTTTCAAAAAACATTAACTTCTTGTAATGATACAAAATCTTTCTTTACAATAAACATTTATATTGTGTAATATTATGAAGTAGCCACCGTGGCTCAAGCGGTAGCGTCCGCGACTTAAAGGCGTCAGGTCGAGGGTTCTCGCCCTGTCACGGTCTGAGGTTAGCAAGGGCATGCACTCAGGATAACGATTACATCTGCCAAAACAAGTCCTTCGCAAGAATGCAACCGTCCTAGCCCTTAGTAGAAAAGGGAGTCCGTGACGTAAAACCGGAACATTCTGTAAAATCATGGTCTTTTTTTTTTCAGACAAACTTTTCACCTAATAAAGTAAAATCACCTGTGAATACCTCGCTTGATAGCAGAATACGTTCCACAAACTGAAGGAGCAAAGAGCCGATGTACAGGTCAGTGTTCCTCTGTCGGAATCCTTAGACACTTGCCAAGTGGGAGAATATCGCACTATTGATGAAGGTTCTTGAGCTTATTTCGGTTATCAGAACGAAAATAGCTTCATGGAATTATCTCCATCCCTTCTCTTTTTCTTATCCCCCTTCTTCCAATCCCCTCCTCCTCCTCCTCCTTCTTCTTCTTCTTCTTCTTCTTCTTCTTCTTCTTCTTCTTCTTCTTCTTCTTCTTCTTCTCCTCCTAATTCATAATGAATAAGGCTCCATTTTCCTATTCTCCAGTCCTTGTTTTGCTGGATATCGTTTTTTAAGAAAACCTCTCTTGCTAAAAATAAAATTCTTCTTTTTCTTTTTCTTTACATTACGCCCATTTCTCCTACTTCTGGCCCTTTCTCATTCGTCTTCCCCTAATATAGCTACTTCCCAATAATCACACTCTACCTCTCTTGGTCCCTTCTTTCATAACGTCGTTGGGCTCTCTTTATCGAACACCATTTTAACGCTCTCTCTCTCTCTCTCTCTCTCTCTCTCTCTCTCTCTCTCTCTCTCTCTCTCTCTCTCTCTCTCTCCTCCTCTCTCTCTCTCTCTCTCTCTCTCTCTCTCTCTCTCCCTCAGTAGAAAGGTCACTGCTATTGTTATATACCTCTAGTTTCTCTGTTACTCTAACAGGTATTTTTTCTTTATGTTCATTGAAGAAAAGTGCTTTCAGAGAGAGAGAGAGAGAGAGAGAGAGAGAGAGAGAGAGAGAGAGAGAGAGAGAGAGAGAGAGAGAGAGAGAGAGAGAGAGAGAGAGAGAGAGAGAGAGAGAGAGAGAACATATTTCTCAAAAGGCATTATTTTTATATGATTCATCATATTCTTAAGTATGACATTACATATTTGTAAATATGAAAATTAAAAAAAATAATTAGTATTGATATTTTGACTTCATCAATGTTGCTAACTTTAGCGCTAAATATTATATTGCTAACTTTGGCACTAAAGATTATATTGCTAACTTAGGTAAAACAGATCTGAAAAATTACGAAATTATGCAAGTATTGATTTTTTTCTCACATGCTACTAACTTAACTGCTACATATTTGAAACTTTATAATTTTTATTAACAAGTTATGACTGTAGTCACCGTGGCTCAAGCGGTAGCATTCGCGACTCTGAGGTGTCATGTCGAGGGTTCGCGCCCCGTCACGGTCTGAGGTTAGCAAGAGCTTGCACTCAGGGTAACGGTTACATCTGCCAAAACAAGTCCTTCGCAAGATGGCAACCGTCCTAGCCCTTGGTAGAAAAGGGAGTCCATGACGTAAAACCGGAACAATAATAAGTTATGACTGGCTTTTTCAACTCTATTGCTATTTCTATATTAAGTCCCACAGACGAAAATTCTAGTGAAAATTAATAAATTTTGAAGATTTGCTTGAATTCAACACTATTGCTATCTTAGGTACTATAATTCCAAAATTTTACGAGTTCTTCTAAAAATACTTATGCTTCATGCTTATCAGTTTAAAGTATTAAAACAAAAGCAATAAATAAATAAATAGGGAAACAAATAAATGAGGACATGAATAAACAAATAAATATATAAATATATAAGTAAACAAGAAAATAAGAATATAAATAAATACTTAAAGAAATAAATTAATGCGAAATGTGTAAAATAAGTTAGTGTTTTACGTCACGGACTCCCTTTTCAACAAAGGGCTAGGACGATTGCCTTCTTGCGAAGGACTTGTTTTGGCAGATGTAATCGCTACCCTGAGTGCATGCCCTTGCTAACCTCAGACCGTGACGGGGCACGAATCCTCGACCTGACGCCTCAAAGTGGCGGACGCTACCGCTTGAGCCACAGTGACTACACTAATGTGCAAAATAAGTTAATGTCTTTAAAAGCCAGGAAGTAAACCAACAATACATTAAATACATAAAATGAATAAAGAATAATAAAAGACACGTATTTAATATAAGCATGTATAATCAAACAAATAAATATATGAATAAAAAAAGACATTAGACAAAAAAACAAGAGTGATAAAGGAAAATAACAAAATAAGTCAATTGTTGTCACCGTGGCTCAAGCAGTTGCGTCCGTGACTCTGAGGTGTCAGGTCGAGGGTTCTCGCCCCGTCACGGTCTGAGGTTAGCAAGGGCATGCACTCAGGGTAAGGATTACATCTACCAAAACAAGTCCTCCGCAAGAAGGCAACAATTATATTTGCTAGTCATTTTCTATTGCATATCCACTTTCCATATATAATAACTGAAAAAATGAATAATCAAACAATTAAATAAATTGATAAATAAATTAATAGTTCTATCTATCTATCTACCTTGGCTGTTTCCCCCTTTAATTGGGGGGTAGCCGACATCAAGAAAGGAAAATAATAAGGGGATTACTTTGCTCTATGGGCAATGACGAGGCAGCTAGCGACCGTTCAGATGGCACTGCTGGAGTGCCACAGCCCATCCTCCCGGCTCTTCCACAACCTGTGTCGCTTCACAACTGCCAACTCCTACTGCCCCTACCACAGGGCTACCTCTGTAAGATGCAGCCCCGTGGCAACAGCAGATGCCCATCAGAGCTGCGTCACAATCGCTCGCCACTTATTCCTATTCCTAGCACGCTCGCTTGCTTCCCTCACAGCCATCCTCCTATCATTCAGGGCTCTCCTTACTCCATCCATCCATCCAAACCTAGGCCTCCCTCTAGCATTTCTCCCATCAACTCTCGCATTCATCACCTTTTTCAGCAGCCTTTCATCATCCATCCTTTCCACATGGCCAAACCATCTCAGAACATTCATATCTACTTTGCCTGCAATTTCTCTCCTCACACCCGTTCTTGCTCTCACCACTTCATTCCTAACCCTATCCAGTCGAGATACACCAATCATACTCCTCAGGAATTTCATCTCAAACACATTTAGTTTCCATCTCTCACTTACTTTCATATCCCATAACTCTGATCCATACATCACAGTTGGCACAACCACTCTCATACAAAACTTTCTTAACATTCATTTCCAACCCTCTATTCTTCATCACTCCTTTCAATGCACCCAACACTTTACATCGTTCATTCACTCTGTGACACACATCTGCTTCCACTCCACCATTTGCAGCTATAACCGAGCCTAAATACTTAAACTGATTAACTTCCTCAAGTGTCACTCCATTCAACATAACATTCAATCCAGCACCATCCTCATTTCTTGTACACCTCATAACCTCACTCTTTCCCACATTCACTCGCAACTTCCTTCTCTCACACACCATTCCAAATTCTGACATTAACTGACACAGCTTTTCCTCTGAATCTGCCACCACCACAGTATCATCTGCAAACAGCAACTGATTCAGCTCCCACTCGTTATCATCCCCATCTACCATTCTCAAACCTCGACCACGCACTCGCCCATTCACCTCTCTTACAACTCCATCAATATACAAATTGAACAGCCATGGTGGCATCACACATCCCTGTCTCAGTCCCACACTCACTGGAAACCACTCACTCACTTCATTCCCTACCCTAACACAAGCTCTACTGCCCTCATACAAACTCTTCACTGCATGCAACAATTTACCATTAATTCCATATAATCTCAAAACATTCCACATAGCCTCTCTATCAACTCTATCATATGCTTTCTCCAGATCCAAAAATGCAAAATACACATCCTTACCCTTTGCTAAATATTTTTCACATAACTGCCTAACTATAAAAATCTGATCTATACAACCTCTACCTCTCCTAAAACCACTCTGCACTTCCGCGATCACATATTCTGTCTTATCCCTAATCCTATTAACCAGTATCCTACCATATACTTTTCCTACCACACTCAAAAGACTTATACCCCTAAAATTACTGCATTCATACACATCTCCCTTACTTTTGTATAGGGGCACTATACAGGCAATCACCCATTCCACTGGCACCAATGACAACATAAAGCATATATTAAACACTCTCACTAACCATTCCAATGCAGTCACACCCCCTTCTTTCAACATCTCCGCTCTCACATCATCCATTCCAGGTGCTTTACCTGCTTTCGCTTCATACAATGCCCTTTTCACCTCCTCTCTTGTAATCTCTCTCTCATTTTTATCTCCCGTTACTGGCCCTTGAACCCCTCCCACTGTCACTATAGCTGCCTCTCTATCTTCATCAACATTCAGCAAGCACTCAAAATATTCTGCACATCTTTTCCTTGCATCGTTCCCTCTTAACATCTGTCCATTCACATCTTTCACTGTCTCTTCCATCCTCGATCCACCCTTCCTTACTCTCTTCACTTCTTTCCAAAACTTCTTTTTATTCTCCTCATATGACCTACTAAAATCCTGTCCCCACCTAACATTTGCCAACCTCTTCTCTTCCTCTACCTTCCGCTTGGTTTCCACATTTTTCTCCCTATATCTTTCATACTTCTCCCTAGTTTTACAAAGCAGCCATTCCTCAAAAGCCCTCTTTTTCTCTTTCACCTTCATTTTCATCCCTTCATTCCACCACTCGCTGCCCCCTCCTCATGCCACCTCCAACAAACCTTTTTCCACACACATCACTTGCATGTCCCACAAAACATTCTTTCATCAACCCCCATTCCTCTCCTAACTCCCCAACTTCTCTTTCTTTCACCCTGTCATATGCCACTCTCAAACTGTCCTGATATTCCTGTCTCTTCTCTTGCTTTTTCAACTCTTCCACCTTCACTATTTCCCTTCTACATCCCCCCACACTATTTCCCCACTCTTTTGCTACTACCACTTTTGCTTCAACCAAAAAATGATCAGACATCCCAGCAGCCACGCCCCTGAATGCATGCCCATATTTCACTCAACCAATCATGCTCTTTGCTACCAACACATAATCCATCAATGTTCTTTCTTTCACTCTTCCATTTACCACTCTCATCCATGTATACTTATTTAATAACTTCTTTTTAAATAAACTATTACCTATCACCAACTCTTGCTCCACACACATATCTAACAGTCTCTTGCCACTCTCATTCCCACCTGGTACCCCATACTTTCTTACAACACCTTCTATCTCTCCATCACCAACTCTGGCATGCAAGTCACCCAACACAACTACATAGTTCCTTCTACTCAGACCATCCACACATCTAGTTAACTCATTCCAGAATTCATCCCGCTCTTCCTCACTTCTCTCACATCCTGGCCCATATGCACTAACAAAAGCCCAACATTCCCTTCCTAACCTAGCCCTCACCCACATCAGCCTAGATGACACTTCTTTCCATTCCACTACCTTATTTACCATCCATTCACTCAGCAATAATGCCACATCTTCTCTCGCTTTCCCCCTTTCAACCCCAGACACCCTATCCGTCACATCACCAAATGCCACTTCTCCTTTTCCTTTCATCTTCGTCTCACACAATGCCAATACATCCATCCTCCTCCTACCAAACATATATCCAATCTCACATCTTTTGCTCTCTATCGTACTACAACCACGCACATTTAGACACCCCAAAACTAGAGTTTGGGGAGAAGTTATTCTCCCCTCTACTCCCCTTCTTCTTTGACGTCTCGCAGGAGGTTGATACAAGGGGGGATTCCTAGTCCCTCCGCCCCGTCCACTTTTAGTCGCCTTTAATAGTTAAAATAAATAAATAAATGTCGCCCATGCTTTAAAAAAAAATATACAGACAATATTCACCTCAATTCAACGATAATTGATCTCTGCTTAAAAAGTTCTTAAATAAATAAACATCATCATTTTTATTATGAATATTCTCTTGAATGTAAAGTGAAAACTTATGTAACAGTAATTTGCAAGATTTCTGGGTAAAAATAAAAAAATATATATATAAACAAATATACCCTATTTAAAAGAAATTTTTGGATCATTTGCTAACGTTTCTATATATTAGGAACATTTTCTTCACGAATACAAGCTCTTAATCTTTAAAAGAAAAAGTCTACGGATGCAACACACAATTTCAACACCACTTTACCTCCATTCAAAAGTGATTTCTGTAAGTTTCAGCGTTAAATTCACGTCCATAAGAGTGCTTTAAGTGGACACCTGCTGGGAGTTGCGATCAATAGAACACCTCGACCTCACACGCAAATTACACTTATTCCATCCTTTATTTTATGATTTTCAGGATATTTTTTCTTCTTATTTATATTTACTCTCTCTCTCTCTCTCTCTCTCTCTCTCTCTCTCTCTCTCTCTCTCTCTCTCTCTCTATATATATATATATATATATATATATATATATATATATATATATATATATATATATATATATATCCAAGCAAACACATTACATATGTGAAAACATGAATAAATTTTTACCCCGACCGGGACTCGAACCTAGGACTTATGATTACTAAGTCAAGGCGCTACCACTACACCACAGAAGGTTAAAAGGAATCCAACCTTATAGCTTATATCTGCTATACTTAGGAATGAACGCATTCTAACTGAATGCCACTATTTTCATATTACAGATTCCCCAACCTCGCTCGAGGCTTCATTATAGCATTTAATTCAAGTCCCAATCTCATTCGGGCCATGAAATAACCAAGCAAGCACATTACATATGTGAAAACATGAATAATTTTTTACCCCGACCGGGACTCGAACCTAGGACTAATGATTACTAAGTCAAGGCGCTACCACTACACCACAGAAGGTTAAAAGGAATCCAACCTTATAGCTTATATCTGCTATACTTAGGAATGAACGCATTCTAACTAAATACCACTATGTTCATATTACAGATTCCCCAACCTCGCTCGTGGCTTCATTATAGCATTTAATTCAAGTCCCAATCTCATTCGGGCCATGAAATAACCGAGCAAGCTCATTACATATGTGAAAACATGAATAATTTTTTACCCCGACCGGGACTCGAACCTAGGACTTATGATTACTAAGTCAAGGCGCTACCACTACACCACAGAAGGTTAAAAGGAATCCAACCTTATAGCTTACATCTACTATACTTAGGAATGAACGCATTCTAACTGAATGCCACTATGTTCATATTACAGATTCCCCAACCTCGCTCGTGGCTTCATTATAGCATTTAATTCAAGTCCCAATCTCATTCGGGCCATGAAATAACCAAGCAAGCACATTACATATGTGAAAACATGAATAATTTTTTACCCCGACCGGGACTCGAACCTAGGACTTATGATTACTAAGTCAAGGCGCTACCACTACACCACAGAAGGTTAAAAGGAATCCAACCTTATAGCTTATATCTGCTATATTTAGGAATGAACGCATTCTAACTGAATGCCACTATGTTCATATTACAGATTCCCCAACCTCGCTCGTGGCTTTATTATAGCATTTAAGTCAAGTCCCAATCTCATTCGGGCTTGGTTACTTCATGGCCCGAATGAGATTGGGACTTGAATTAAATGCTATAATGAAGCCACGAGCGAGGTTGGGGAATCTTTAATATGAACATAGTGGCATTCAGTTAGAATGCGTTCATTCCTAAATATAGCAGATATAAGCTATAAGGTTGGATTCCTTTTAACCTTCTGTGGTGTAGTGGTAGCGCCTTGACTTAGTAATCATAAGTCCTAGGTTCGAGTCCCGGTCGGGGTAAAAAATTATTCATGTTTTCACATATGTAATGTGCTTGCTTAGTTATTTCATGGCCCGAATGAGATTGGGACTTGAATTAAATGCTATAATGAAGCCACGAGCGAGGTTGGGGAATCTGTAATATGAACATAGTGGCATTCAGTTAGAATGCGTTCATTCCTAAGTATATCAGATATAAGCTATAAGGTTGGATCCCTTTTAACCTTCTGTGGTGTAGTGGTAGCGCCTTGACTTAGTAATCATAAGTCCTAGGTTCGAGTCCCGGTCGGGGTAAAAAATTATTCATGTTTTCACATATGTAATGTGCTTGCTTGGTTATTTCATGGCCCGAATGAGATTGGGACTTGAATTAAATGCTATAATGAAGCCATGAGCGAGGTTGGGGAATCTGTAATATGAACATAGTGGCATTCAGTTAGAATGCGTTCATTCCTAAGTATAGCAGATATAAGCTATAAGGTTGGATTCCTTTCAACCTTCTGTGGTGTAGTGGTAGCGCCTTGACTTAGTAATCATAAGTCTTAGGTTCGAGTCCCGGTCGGGGTAAAAAATTATTCATATATATATATATATATATATATATATATATATATATATATATTTTATATATATATATATATATATATATATATATATATATATATATATATATATATATATATATATATATATATATATATATATATATGTGTGTATGTATATATATATATTTATATATATATATATATATATATATATATATATATATATATATATATATATATATATATATATATATATATATATATATATATATATCCTTCTATTTCTCCATTCCTATCTGTCTTCCCTCTCTTTCATTTTCAAACATAGCCACTATTTTTTTTTTTACCTAAACCTAAGTAATTCTTGGAGAGATGGGTTAGAGGGTGTCAGGGATTGAGGAGGGGGGGGGTGCAAAGTGATGTTGGTCTTGCATGTTATACAACCTTCACAAGAGGTGCAAAGGTGTATATATCAAATGGAAATAATTTGTTGTTCTGACATTTTTTTTTATAAGAGTGGTTTCTACTAGGTTGGAAGTGGGACAACCAATACTATGTATTACGTATATGGATGGAATGGTCTTCTATACAAATACATACCCATACACATAAACATACAAACAAAACACATATACACACAGATACTGTAATAGTCTTGACTAACACAGCGAAGAAGATTATTTAAGGGACAAGATTCCTTGATTTTGTACAAGGGAATTTCTTACACCACCTTGTACTGGAACTGTAGCAACCGTGGCTTTCCGCGATTCTGAGTCGTCAGGGCGAGGGCTCGCGCCCCGTCACGGTCTGAGGTTAGCAAGGGCATGCACTCAGGGTAAGGATTACATCTGCCAAAACAAGTCCTTCGCAAGAAGGCAACCGTCCTAGCCCTTAGTAGGAAAGGGAGTCAGTGACGTAAAACCGGAACCTTTCACTGGAAGTAACAAGGGCCATGCGAGGAAATGAACCATCAATGTTTGATCTAGTAGTCACAGATAACGTTTCGGATACGGGTCCAACTGAGTGTGAGCTACGGATTACAAAATGTGACCACTGTGTGTTGTTGATGGATTATATCATCAAACATCAAAGATGTTCTGCCTGAGAGAAGGGGAACCGAGAAAGAAGTGAAGAACTCTCCAAAATTATATAACAAGAAAATTAAGGATTATTTTGTATATATTGGCCTGGGGACCATAATATAACAACAAATCTGTGCAAGTTATGCACGAAATCTTTTGTCAGGATTATGAGAGGATAGTTAGCTGTTGCATACCAGCTACCAGAATAGGAATTGCTTATAATAATAAATAATAAACCTTTATTTCCATTACAATACAATGGGTATTCGTCAGCCGGGGCAAACCCCAACCCCCGCTGTGGTGCCCAACCACAGCAGTACCTGCCAGTAAACAGCTTAAACTCTCGGTCTTGGACGGGAACCGATCTTTCGACCTCGTGAATGCGATGCCAGCGCGTTACCACTGTACTAGCTATGGGGCCTCATGATATATCCCCTCATTTACTTAATACTTCTAATTTTAAGGTGATGAGAATGGGTACAAGTGAAAGAAGGCGTGGAACTTCAAGAATCAGAAAAGGAAAGATCTAGGAGTAAACGTACTGAGAGATTTGTCTCCTGAAATTTAAATGGTAGAAAGAAGGCAGCATACGCTTTCTTAGCAAACATAGGGTGGTCTACAACGAAACGCAAAAGAAAATGTTCCGAAATTTTTACTTAATGTATGTGAGACCAAAGCTTGAATACGCAAATGTTGAGAATGATTTACTTTAACTTATGAGGCCAAAGCTTGAATAAACAATGCCATTTCGGAGTCCGCACTTGAAAAAAGTATATTAATCAATTGGAGATAGTTCGAAGGCATGCTACGAAAATGGTGACAGACATATATAATTTAAGTTATGAAGAAAGACTGAGGGAGTTAGATATACCATCACACGAATCTAGAAGGAAGAGGGGGATAAGATAAAAAAAATTAAATTCCTTCACTGCATTGACAGAGAAGATGGACTAGAATATATTCTGAAAGTTCTCAGTATATGATAATTGATTCGGATTTTACGTCACGAACTATGTTTTCTACTAAGGGCTAGGACGGTTGCCTTCTTGCGAAGAACTTGTGA
>JAXCGZ010015190.1:87500-142500 GCA_037179515.1 Halocaridina rubra | reverse complement strand
TATCCCTAATCCTATTAACCAGTATCCTACCATACACTTTTCCTACCACACTTAACAAACTTATACCCCTAAAATTACTGCATTCATACATATCTCCCTTACCTTTGTATAGGGGCACTATACCGGCAATCACCCAATCCACTGGCACCAATGACAACATAAAGCATATATTAAACACTCTCACTAACCATTCCAATGCAGCCACACCCCCTTCTTTCAACATCTCCGCTCTCACACCATCCATTCCAGGTGCTTTACCCGCTTTCGCTTCATACAATGCCCTTTTCACCTCCTCTCTTGTAATCTCTCTCTCATTTTCATCTCCCATTACTGGCCCTTGAACCCCTTCCACTGCCACTATAGCTGCCTCTCTATCTTCCTCAACATTCAGCAAGCACTCAAAATATTCTGCCCATCTTTTCCTTGCATCGTTCCCTCTTAACATCTGTCCATTCACATCTTTCACTGTCTCTTCCATCCTCGATCCACACTTCCTTGCTCTCTTCACTTCTTTCCAAAACTTCTTTTTATTCTCCTCATATGACCTACTAAAATCCTGTCCCCACCTAACATTTGCCAACCTCTTCTCTTCCTCTACCTTCCGCTTGGTTTCCACATTTTTCTCCCTATATCTTTCATACTTCTCCCTACTTTTACACTGCAGCCATTCCTCAAAAGCCCTCTTTTTCTCTTCCACCTTCATTTTCACCCCTTCATTCCACCACTCGCTGCCCCTCCTCATGCCACCTCCAACAAACCTCTTTCCACACACATCACTTGCATGTCCCACAAAGCATTCTTTCATCAACCCCCATTCCTCCCCTAACTCCCCAACTTCTCTTTCTTTCACCTTGTCATATGCCACTCTCAACCTGTCCTGATATTCCTGTCTCTACTCTGGCTTTTTCAACTCTTCCACCTTCACTATTTCCCTTCTACATCCCCCCACACTATTTCCCCACTCTTTTGCTTCAACCAAAAAAATGATCAGACATCCCAGCAGCCACACCCCTGAATGCATGTACAACTTTCACTCTACCAATCATGCTCTTTGCTACCAACACATAATCCATCAATGCTCTTTCTTTCACTCTTCCAGTTGCCACTCTCATCCATGTATACTTATTTATTAACTTCTTCTTAAATAAACTATTACCTATCATCAACTCTTGCTCCACACACATATCTAACAGTCTCTCGCCACTCTCATTCCCACCTGGTACCCCATACTTTCCTACAACACCTTCTATCTCTCCATCACCCACTCTGGCATTCAAGTCACCCAACACAACTACATAGTTCCTTCTACTCAGACCATCCACACATCTAGTTAACTCATTCCAGAATTCATCCCGCTCTTCCTCACTTCTCTCACATCCTGGCCCATACGCACTAACAAAAGCCCAACATTCCCTTCCTATCCTAGCCCTCACCCACATCAGCCTAGATGACACTTCTTTCCATTCCACTACCTGATTTACCATCCATTCACTCAGCAATAATGCCACACCTTCTCTCGCTCTCCCCCTTTCAACCCCAGACACCCTACCCATCACATCACCAAATGCCACTTCTCCTTTTCCTTTCATCTTCGTCTCACACAATGCCAATACATCCATCCTCCTCTTACCAAACATATATCCAATCTCACATCTTTTGCTCTCTATCGTACTACAACCACGCACATTTAGACACCCCAAAACTAGAGTTTGGGGAGAAGTTATTCTCCCCTCTACTCCCCTTCTTCTTTGACGTCTCGCAGGCGGTTGATACAAGGGGGGGGGATTCCTAGTCCCCCCGCCCCGTCCACTTTTAGTCGCCTTTTACGACACGCAGGGAATACGGTGAGGCTATTCGTTGATATTGTGCCCGCCCCACAGGGCACGTAAAAATTATATATATATATATATATATATATATATATATATATATATATATATATATATATATATATGCATGTATGTATGTATGTATGTATGTATGTATGTATGCATGTATGTATGTATGTATGTATGCATGTATGTATGTATGTATGTATGTGATTACCTAATTGTGCCTACGGGAAAGAGCCCAAAGCTCGTATCTTCCCGTCTCCTGATCGGTTCCATTTTATACTTAGTATGTATGTATGTAATTACCTAATTGGGCTTACGGGAAAGAGCCGTGCGTGTGTGTGTGTGTATGTAGGAGCGATCCAGCTTTGAGACTGGCACGAGTTGAATTGACATGCTTCCCTCAATGAATTATTGTATATACATTTCACTACAAAACAGTCTCTCTCTCCCTCTCTCTCTCCTCTCTCTCTCTCTCTATATATATATATATATATATATATATATATATATATATATATATATATATATATATATACATATATATATATATATATATATATATATATATATATATATATATATATATATATATCTTACTCTCTCTTAAAATATGAGTGTTTCACGGGCAAACAGGAAATCAGCGTATACCATGAAATAACATTTTCATCTGAAAATATTGAATATACAAGATTTCTGTCTTCCTTACACTTACTTATCGAGGGAGAGAGAGAGAGAGAGAGAGAGAGAGAGAGAGAGAGAGAGAGAGAGAGAGAGAGAGAGAGAGAGAGAGAGAGAGAGAGAGAGAGAGAGAGAGAGAGAGAGAGAGAGAGAGAGAGAGTATGCTCCGTTAGGCTAATATCTTTTCTACTTAATAATAATAATAATAATAATAATAATAATAATAATAATAATAATAATAATAACAACAACAAGAAAAATAAGTAGAAGAGGAATAAAAAGGAGAAGGATAAGGAAAAGGAGGAGGAGGAGGAAAATAAAAATAAGAGAAAGAAGAAGAATAGGCATAAATATAAGAAGAAAAAGATGATGAAGAAGAAGATAAAGATAAGGAAGAAGAAGAATATAGTAGGCTATTAAAACAACGCCTCGTCCAACCATCATCTAGAAATTCTTCATCTAAAGAAGCGATAAGTTTTTTCATTAATTTTTTATAAGACTACTTGGCAACGTCGACACAAGGTGTGTCGAAGAGATGTCGTTTCATATCTGCGTAATTTAAAATTGAGAGAGAGAGAGAGAGAGAGAGAGAGAGAGAGAGAGAGAGAGAGAGAGAGAGAGAGAGAGAGAGAGAGAGAGAGAGAGAGAGGCGTGTCATCATCCAATTGAAATTCCAATAAAATCTTTCCTTGTGTTAATTACAAGAAACTTAAACAAAAGTGAGAAACTTTCCAATATATCAACAATTCATTTCAAAGCCTGGAGAGAGAGAGAGAGAGAGAGAGAGAGAGGAGAGAGAGAGAGAGAGAGAGAGAGAGAGAGAGAGAGAGAGAGAGAGAGAGAGAGAGAGAGAGAGATTAAAGCTTGTGTTTTAGTAAAATAAAATAGGAGGAAGATGCCACTCACACATCCGAAGTCTTTCCATCAACCTTCACTATCCCTTAAACCTTTGATATTCACATCAACAGCCAGAGACACGTGCAACTAACAGATACAGTTTTTTTTTTTAAAGTGTACCTACTTATCCTCATTCAAATGGGTGCTGACACATTCTGATACACATATATGCATAAATGTACCTTTTTCCTTAGTTGAATCATTTACTCTACAATATATAATTTAGGAGCTACTGAACAACTGGGACCTCCTCATTGAGGTATTAACAAAGGTCCTAAGTCGTTCCAAAATCTATAACATAAAAATGGTGATAATCTTTACACGCACGCACACACACACGCACGCACGCACACACACACACACACACACACACACACACGCAAATGTGATACCTATCTTCAGCAAATGTGATACCTATCTTCAAAAAGGGAAGGAGGGATACGGCTCTGAACTATAGACCAGTTTCCTTGACCAGCATAGTTTGCAAAGTTATGGAGAAACTACTTAAGGAAACATATCTCTCTTCACTTGGAATCCTTCAACTTTTTGTCAGTGAGGCAACATGGCTTCAGAGAAGGTAGATCAACAGTAACAAACTTATTAGAATTTTATGATGAGGTAAGCCAAATCTTACAGGAAAGAGAGGGCTGGGCAGATTGCATATTCCTAGACTTCCAGAAAGCGTTTGACACTGTTCCACATGGGAGACTTATTAGGAAGCTGCAATCAATGGCTAGAATAGGTGGAAATGTCTTGGAATGGATAAAAACTTACTTAGAAGGAAGGGAACAGAGGGTTAGAGTAAGACACTCAGTGTCTGAATGGAGAAGAGTTAGTAGTGGAGTTCCACAGGGTTCAGTTTTAGGGCCACTTTTGTTCCTTGTATATGTAAATGACCTACCAGAGTCTGTAAATTCATTCATGAATATGTTTGCAGATGATGCAAAGATTGTGAAGAAAGTAAAAAACGAGAACAATGGTAGAGAAATTCAGGAGGATCTAAATAATCTGCATGAGTGGTCAGAAAAGTGGCTAATGAAATTCAATACCTCAAAATGTAAGGTAATGAGAATGGGTACAAGTGCAAGAAGGCCCAAGCTTGACTACTCCGTGGCTGGAGTACAACTTCAAGAGACAGAAAATGAGAGAGATCTAGGAGTAAACATACTGGCAGATTTGTCTCCAGAAATACATATAAATGGCGTAGTAAGGGCAGCATATGCATTCTTATCAAATGTAAGGGTAGCCTTCAGGCACATGGACAAGGAAATGTTCAGAAATATTTATGTAACCTATGTGAGGCCAAAACTCGAATATGCAGCCCCCTTTTGGAATCCGCACTTGAAAAAGCACATAGCTAAGCTTGAAAAAGTTCAAAGACATGCCACGAAACTGGTGCCAGAAATACGCAATCTCGGTTATGATGAGAGGCTGAGGGAATTAGACTTGCCATCACTCGAAGCTAGAAGAGTAAGGGGGGATATGGTGACAGTCTTTAAATTCCTTCATGGTTATGATAGAGTGGATAGGGATCGATATTTCGATATGGCTGGCTCTAGAACTAGAGGTCATAGTTTGAAGCTTCGTAAGAAAACTTCTTTGCAGGATGTAAGGAAATACTTTTTCAGTGTAAGAGTAGTTGATAATTGGAATTCGCTAAGCGAGGAGGTAGTTAATGCTATCTCAAGCCATAGTTTTAAGGACAGGTACGATAAGTATCACTAAGTCTAAAATGGAACCGATCAGGAGACGGGAAGATACGAGCTTTGGGCTCTTTCCCGTAAACAAAATTAGGTAATCACAATTAGGTAATCACACATATATATATATATATATATATATATATATATATATATATATATATATATATATATATATATATATATATATATATGACAAAATAAACACACTATTTTAAATACATATAAATGCATCTGAAAATCATTCGAAGCAAGACACAAGCAGTGTGCTAAGGGGATGTAGTTGGTAGAGTCTTGGCACACTAATTGTTTCCTACGTTCGAATTGAGGCCGGAAGCAATATATGTCTCATTATTTATATATATATATATATATATATATATATATATATATATATATATATATATATATATATATATATATATATGTATGTGTGTATGCATGTATGCATGCATGCATATATATATATATATATATATATAATATATATATATATATATATATATATATATATATATATATATATATATATTATGACCCTAGCATGGATTTGAACCTAGGACACAATCAGTGTGTCAAGGCGGTGTAGTTGGTAGGGTCTTGGTACTGATTATGTGTCCTAGGTTCGAATCTCGGCCGGGTGAAAAATATGTGTAATATATAATACAACTCTCCTCTCCAGAAATGTCTTCAACAATGAAGTACCTTTTGCCTTAGCATATGTGCTATCGAAGGTTATCTTCCATTGTTAGCATATGAAACACTCTGACGAAAACAAATCATGAAAAAAGACGGAGACCAGGAAGCTCCAATTCCAGAGAGGTCCAAACATCTTTTTTCCAGAAAAGTGTCTTCAAGCAAAGACTGCTCTATACTAGGTATGCATCGGTGCTTTTCCTAGGTTTGATAAATAAATATTAAATGGTTGTGAAGTATTCTCTGGATCCGTCCACTCCCACCGTATCGCCTAGTTACCATTTGAGTGTAGCTCCAGGGAGGGTGGAAGATCCCCCCCCCACACACACAGGAGGTTTGGAAGTCATTACACCCAACAAGAATTTTAAAATTTTTGCCTTACAACAGGGCTAGCAACGCTTTCTTAACATGGATATCCGCAGAACCATATCTAGAGTCTTCGACTAGAATGTTAAGTTGAAAATGTCAAATAATTATACAATCAACAACACGCTTTCTCTTATCATCTCATTTTCGACGTTCATGCTCGGGGTAGTTCTCTACAGAACAAGAAAGAACTATGTCCTTGACGTCAAAAAAGCTCAGAAGTGGAGAGAGGACAATTATCTGAAACTCGCTTTCAAAGGCATTCTGGATCGTCTTCACATAGGATGTCTCTATGATTTTCAGGAACCACAACCTCACTCCAGCTGGCTTTTGAGTACGATTTCGAGGCATCGTGTCCTTAAAAACTGGTTCAAGGTACACAGTACGTACTTTACGTATCGCGATTTCATGCTATGCGCAGTTTTTAACATCTGCTGTCATATAATCCTGCATTATGCAAGCAGCGGTTGTTGTAAGGTATTGAAAATGCTTGATGAGCTGGAAATCGGAACGGAATTCGACGGTTCCGTTGCAAAGAATAGCAAAGAACCAAGATCAAAAGATATTAGTAACGACATCTACACAGGTGAGGAGAACCTGAGCGAGATTTTTCAAGGTTTGAAAGCGTACAAAGGCGTTATAAATCTGGACTCTATATTTTCCAAGAACGGAGGCGAAAGACTCTCCGGAATGTACTTTGCAGAGAATGCCACCTTCTATAAAATCACATATGCCAACAGAGATGCAGTACTGAAAGTGGGCAAATTATCGCCACAATCTATTGTTAATGACTATGTGGAGTTTTGGAATGAGGCATGCGTACTAGCTAATCTCGACGGGGCTGGTGGAGCACCGAAGCTCTATCTCTTTGATCCTGATGTACCAGCTATTATTATGGAGCACTGCAATGGCAAGAGCATATGTAACCTCAGACTTCAAGACTGGAAAGAATGTGATTTGATCAGGGTTCTGAGGGAAGTGGCTTTCAAACTACAGGAAATTGAAGACATGAATACGAAACATCGTACGATCAATGTACATAACATATTGGTGGAAGAGCCACTGCCAACCGATGGAAGTAAACCCAAAGTCCGAATTATTAACTTCAACGTCGCACGCCTTCGTGGTGTGGTCTCGAACGCTTGGTCCTCTCTCCTGTATGCCAAGGCTCTTTGCACACAAAATATTGGGATAAATGAGGACGACGCCCAGTCATTCGGTTTCCTCATGCAAACCCTCTTTCACTGTCTTCCATTCCAGCCCTCGGAGGCACTATGCAAAATCAAACGCTCGGCAATGGATTATGATCAGGCAAAAAGATCCACCATCGGTGACCTAGTTAAAATGTTTGACTTTCTCTCCAAATATGGTGTAGAAGACTTCGAAGTGAAGACAAAGGGAACTTTCAGTGACACGGATACTCACATGCTTGAAATATCCAAGTCCAAGAGTGACATCAAATATAAAATCAAGGAGTATCTAGGCGAAAATTTAGATGAAAAGCAGGTGGAATTGAACTCGCTTTTAAATATGGAAATCGTCCAAAATGGGCTAAGCAGTACAAATATAAATGCTAATGAAGATTCTGAAGACGAAGTACCTATAGAAACCAAAAATAAAATAATTTATAAATACGGACAACAAGTCGGTATGAACGACGGAATTGCAGTAGACTTAAAGAATGTTTTTCAAACTGATAAATTCAAAAATAGAGATTTTCTGGATGAATTTTCTGAAAAAATTCGGGAAGCTAAAAGTCTGATAAAAAAGGCAAAATAATGAAATACATTATCGGTTGTTTCGGCTGCAAGGGTTATTGTGGAGCTGTTGGTGGTGCTACCGATACTCTCTTGGTATGCATCACAACCAGCGGTGACACAATCCCCGACCAGTTGTGGCAATCTGATGTGAGGTGCTATGCACTGATTTCTCAATTAAATTTACTACCTCCTCTATTGCTTCACACATCTGTTCGAAATACATAGTATGATGAATGAATAGGATAGGATGGGAGGGGGATAAATAGTGAAGGCATCGAGTGAACTCTCTTAGCCCTATTCAGGGTGTCATCACTGAAAAAGAGGGGAAAGCACATACATTTTTTTTTTTTTAAGAGTGTGACACCGGGATAGGCAGAAACTGCCCTCATCAATAAAGGCCCGGGCACGGGAAAATACCAAGACGAAGGAAAAGACAAAGTTAAGGGCAAGGCAGAGATGAGGTAATGTCACACAAAGGAAAACGACAGACAGAAAAAACAGTCAAAGTAAAGAGGACCCAGAGATATGGAGGACTAGGCTCTGAGATGACGATAGATCTGCTTTTTGAAGGATGAAAGGTCATAAGAATTAGGAAAGACAGAAGGAGGAAGAGAGTTCCAGAGACTGGAGGTAGATGGGAAGAAGCAGTCGCTGCACCGACCAAACCGCGAGCTACAAATCTCCACACAGTACCTGTGAGATGAGGCCGCTTGGCGAGTGTTACGCGGCCTCGGCAGTGGAGGAGGGATGCAACTCGCCAACTCATCAGAGCAGCGATGGAAGTAGTAGCGATAGAAAAGCGAAAGGGAAGATACTTTACGGCGAAGAGAGAGAGAATCCAGGTTAGAAGTAAGAGAAGGATCATTAATGAGTCTGACTGCCTTGGATTGAACCCTATCAAGAAGATAAGTAAAGGAAGAAGCACCCCAGATGTGTGAGCAGTATTCTAAGCAGGGGCGGATAAGACCTTGTAAATTTTAAGTAACTGCAATGAGGAAAAGTAATAACGAAAACGAAACAAAACCCCCAATTTTTTGGATGAAGATTTAGAAATTTGGATTATGTGATTCCTCCAAGACAAGTTAGAGGCTATATGGATTCCTAATATATTGATAGAGTTAAGAGGATAAATTTCATTAGTTTCGAAGACAATAGGGTTATCAGGAGGAGAAGAAGATAAAAAAAAAAAGAACTTTATTTCCATTTCAATACAATGGGTATTCGTCAGCCAGGGCAAGCCCCAACCCCCCACTGTGGTGTCCAACCACAGCAGTTCCTGCCAGTAAACAGCTTAAACTCTCGGTCTTGGACGGGAACCGATCTTTCGACCTCGTGAATGCGAAGCCAGCGCGTTACCACTGTACTAGCCAGCAGGTAAAGAGATAGCCAGAAACTGTGTCTTGGAGGGATTGAATTTAACTAAATTTTGAGTGCCCCATTCAGATACTCTCTGCAAATCGGAGTTAAGAGTATAATATAATAATAATAATAATAATAATAATAATAAGACTTTATTTCCAACATACATTGGGTATTCAAATATGGGTGTACTATTAAAATTTACAAGTAAAATCTTCCTTTAAGAGTAACTTCTTAAGATTTTATTTAAAAGTATACACTGAACCAGCATTTTTTAGTTCTCTGGGAAGCTGATTATATAAATGAGGTCCACGAATGTTTATATCTCTTGAGCCAATATCAGTTTTAGACCTTCGTACTAATAAATCTTCCCCTTGACGGGTAGTTAACCCGGTAACTGAGCTTACTGTAGAAAAATTATACAAGCAATCAGGAATATTGTTTCTTAGTATATTAAAAACAAAGGTACATATATCAAAAACATATTTATCTCTAATCTTTATCCATTCTAGATCTTTTAAAACAGGAGAGATGTGCTCGTATTTTCTTACATTGCCAACAGCCACTCGTGCTGCAAAGTTTTGTAACTTTTGTATTCTTTGTAATTGAGTCTTATTTGTACATCCCCAAACTTTGAGACAGTAATTAATTAAACTCATAGCTAAGGACTGGACAATTATTATACGAGTTGATGTTTCAAATGAGTCTTTTACCCTATTTAGATATATTAGAATACCCATTACTTTTTTATAAATTTCATCTATATGCATTTCAAAATTCATGTAACGGTCAAAATAGACACCTAGGTTCTTTACCGAGTTCATTGGCTTAATGATATTACCGTTAAAATTTATATGAAGATTGTCATCAACTTCTGATAATAATTGTCTGGATCCGATAAAAATAGATTGGGTTTTAGTTTCATTAAGTAACAGACCATTTTTTAGAAAGTAACGTTTAGCCATATACAAAATTTCTTCTGCTCTACGAATAATAATTTCTAAATCATTAATTTCTCCTTCAATTAAGATTTGAGTATCGTCAGCATATTGAATGACATAACAGTTAGGTAAATATTTTACTAGATCGTTTACATATATTAGAAAAAGTATAGGTCCTAGGATCGATCCCTGAGGGACCCCAAACAATACCTTCTTGCGACTTGAGACTACATCTTTTATTCTGACTGACTGGTAGCGGTTTTTTAAATAGTTCTCGAACCAGCTTGGGTCAATGTTCATTTTTTTGCATTTTTCTAATAGAATGGTATGGTGTACACTATCAAAAGCTTTAGAAAGATCGAGTAGTAGTAGCAATGATATTTTCTTATTATCTATATTTTTGTATATTTCATCTGATATTTTCAATAAGGCAGTTTCAGTTGATAATTTTGGCCTGAAACCGTGTTGACTTTTTGCAATAAGTTTATTTTTTTCAAGAAACTCACTTAACTGATTTGCAACAATCTTTTCAAGTATCTTTGATAAAATTGGTAGTAGAGAGATTGGTCTATAGTTAGAGACGTCGTCAGGATTTCCATTTTTAAAACCAGGAATTACATGGGGATTTTTCCATAAATCTGGGTAGATATTGGTAACTATGGAAGTATTGATTATTACCGTCAGATAATAAGCTATTACAAATAATGAATCTCTAATAAAACGAAAACAAATTCCATCTGAACCATATGCATTAGAGTCTTTCAGATTTTTTATTACTAAGATTACTGTATTACAATCTACTGTAGTAGGGTTAAAGACATCATTACTTCTATTGAATGCACTATGTTCTTGAAGATTAACATTTTTATTATTATTACTACCATCATCACTATTATCATTACCATTACTACCACCATCATTATTATTTACACCATTATCAACATTTCTATTATTATTACTACTACCATCATCATTATTATTAACACCATTACTATTATTGATTTCATTTATTATTTCTTTTTTTGTTTTTTCAAAGGTTTTTTTCCCCACTTCAGCGAAAAAATTATTGAACTCTTCTGCTTTAGCACTTACATCTACCTCATCGGGTATAATTGATATGTTACTACTTTTATTAGTTATTGGAAAGCATGGTTTTAGCAATTTTCCATGTATCAGAGATATTGCCTTTAGCGTTTTGAAATTCATTTTTGTAATACTGTTTCTTACTGTTACTTAATAATGATTTTACTTGTTTCTTATGCTCTGTAAACTTTTCTCTTAAAGGGATATTATCTCTTTGTAGTTTTACTTCATTTTGTAGTTTGTCTCTTTCTTTCATAATGTTTTTTATGTCATCTGTTATCCAAGGAGCGGGGGGACGAAATATTTCTCTTGTCACGAGTGGTGCACATCGATCTATACATGATGATAAGACACTGGTTAAAATATTTACTTGTGTATTAATATTATCGGTATATAGAATTTCATTTAATTTATGTACTTCATTCATAAGTAAACTACAAAGTAATTCTTGTGAATAATTTCTTAAGCATCTGAATGTTTTAAAGATTGGTTGTCTCTTTGGTTTGCGAATATTTAGGGACGTTACAATTTCCTCGTGGTCTGCTATAGGGCTTGGCATTACGTCACACTTAGTTATCATATGTTTGGAGTTTGTTATTACTAGATCGATTTGGGAAACTGAAGTGGGAGTGATTCTAGTTGGTTTATTTATTATCTGTTCTAGATTTAAATTCTTAATAAGTCTACTCATTTTATTTTCTCTTTTTAGTTGATCATCATTAAAATCGCCATATATAAAAACTGGTTTGTTTTTTAAAATTATCTCCTTAAAAACGTCCAAAATATAGCTAAAAGAGGTTACCGAGGCTTTGGGGTGGCGGTACACGCAGCCTATGATAATAGAAGGAAACTTTTTATGTTGGACAGAGATCCATTTATCTTCCACTCCTTCGTGCTTCTCAGTTTCAAGATTTAGTTCAGTGGCCTTCAAATAATTTTTAACATATAAACATACACCTCCACCTCTACCACTGTCATAGCGATAAATATTATATGAAGGAATATTAATAAATGCATTATTAATTGACGGATACAGCCATGATTCGCTAATGCAAAGAACATCAATATTTTCTTGTACAAGCATATGTTCAATTTCTAGTATATGGGATAACAGGGATTGTGCATTTATATGTACGACATATAATCTATCATTATATTTACAAGTAACTTTCACATCGGCAGCAGTAACAGCAACAGCAGGAGACGAGGTATTACCATGTTTCATTGGGGTGGTATCCATAGTCATAGTTGTAGTTTCGACTGTGTGATTCTGCTGGGAATTCATCATTGTAGTGTGTTCTGGGGTTAGCCCATGGATCCTGGTGTCTGTACCTGCCGTTGGATGTGTAACGCTGGTTTGAGTACGTGCCGTGGTATGATCGGGCCTTCCCAAAGTTTGTATGCCTAGGTGAGTGTCTAGGGTTGTAAGAGCCATCACTCCAGGAGAAGTCTCTTGTGCGTGGACGGCGATAAGAGAGGTTTGTATCGTGTCTCTTTCTGTAGTCTCGCGTATAGGGGATTGTTCCATTAGCTCTTTGCTGTTTATTTTGGTATGACTGTAGTTTGGGATATTTTGTAGAATACCCAGGTTGTGTCCATTGTTTGCTCCCACGAAATGGCTGGACACTTGTGCCTGTAGGCCATTGATTCAGTTTGTAAGGCACATATTCAAATCCTTTCGATATCGTTATTGCGAAGGAAACCCAGTTTGGTGTGCGATAAAGCTCCTTAATCAAGACTTCTTCAGAAGGAATGCCTTGATTTGTCAGTGTATTACGTATCTCTCTCTCAAAGGGGTTGCCAGGAATGCGAATATATATTTGAGCTGTAACCCTTGCACTTGCATTATTTGGCAACTGTGGCTGTGGGGGAGAGGACTTCGATGGAATGTTTAGAATAGAGATTGCTGCTATTTTGTCTTTTCTGTTTTCTTCATTGTTTTGCAGTCTATTGCTGGGTTGGTTATTTGTGCTGGAAGATGTAATTTGGGTGTCCTGGTTAGTGACAGTTGCTGTGTTGTTAGGAGTAGTGGAGATTGACTCTATATCTTCTTCGCTGTTTTGCAACTCTTTACCAGGTTGGTTGTTTGTGCTGGGAAGAATCTTGTTCTGGTTAGTGCCTGTTGTTGCATTGTTAGGAGTAGTGGGAAAGGACGCTGTTGTTTCATCACTATTTTGTAATACGAGATTGATTACGAGTAACAGATGAAGGTTGTGAAGAAAAGGCAGAGGAAATAAAATAAAGACAAACAAACAATCACACAAACATATATTTCCATTTTTGTACAATGGTTATTCTTCTAAAAGTAAAAGTAACTTACAAGTAGACAAGTAATTGAACTAATAGTAGTCTCCGTGTCAAAATGGTAGCGTCCGCGACTCTGAGGCGGCAGGTCGAGGACTCGCGCCACGTCACGGCCTGAGGTTAGTAAGGGCATACACTCAGGGTAACGATTACATCTGCCAAAAAAAAGTCCTCCGCAAGACGGCAACCGTCCTAGCCCTTAGTTGAAAAGGGAGTTCGTGACGTAAAACCGAAACCATAATACAATAGGAATTATAATCTGAGATTTTACAAACCTATAGATTAACAAAACAGACAAACACATTACATTAATATAAACCTACAGATTAACAAAAAACAGACAAAAACACATTACATTAATATATACCTGCAGATTAACAAAAACAGACAAAAATACATTACATTAATAATCATTACAACACAACAAGGAATTAATAATGATAATTACTATAACTTTTTACTGACATCAAAAATGAAATGGAATCTAGGAGGAGAGCAATAAACTAATACACAACAAATAATATACAATACAAAAACAAGGAGCTCCGGGTGGAAGAAATGTATAAGCTTGGTCGGGGAATATACTCCTGTTATGTGATGATCGCTGGTCTTGAACTGTACTCTGTCAACGGAGTTCCTAACCGGGTATTTAAAGCCTCGGACAGTAGGGAAGGCTGTGGGGTTAAGACGGTCAGCTGAAGTAGGGTCGAGGGTAAGGCCAGAAACTTCATTATGATTGGCTGTTCGAGTTGAAGTGAACGCTGATTGGGTGAGCAGCGGAATACGTGGTTAAAAGGGTTAACAAGCTTGTTTGGGGTTGTAACATACCCCCACACCAAAAACCTCTGTAAGGGAACCCAGAAGAGGTAATGAAGAGAGGCGACCACACAAGAAGCTCACAGTATTAGTTGGGATCATCCGCCTCAAATCCACGTGATAAGGCATCAGCAAATATATTTTCCGTGCCTCTGATATGGTGAACTTGAAAATTGTAGGTCTGAAGTAGGAGGGACCACCTAAAAATCCTTTGATTGGTTAGTTTGTTCGAGTTGATAAAGGCCATGGGGTTGTGGTCGGTGAAGACCTGTACACAGTGAGCCGAAGCCTGAAGATAGCACTTTTTGATTGCATGGATGAGAGCCAGTGCCTCTTTTTCTATGGTGGAATAGGGTTGTTGATGCTTCTTCAACTTGCAGGAGTAATATGTCACGGGGTGCAGTACATTGGTTTGTTGGTCGGCTTGCAAAAGTAATGCTCCCACTCTAAGACCACTAGCGTCAATTTGGAGGTGGAATGGAAGGTTGAAGTCTGGAGATCTTAAAACAGGTTGAGAAGTTAAAAACAGTTTCAGATGTTGAAAAGCCTTTTCATATTCAGGAGTCCATTTAAAAGAACTTTCGATAATACCCCACCATACCTAAGAAATTTATAACTTCTTTCCTGGTGTTAGGGGTTGGAAATCAAGGATGGCAGACACATTGGCTACCTTAGGACGGAGCATTCCATTTCCAATGGTATGACCAAAAAAAGTAACGGTCCCATGTCCACAGACAGATTTCTTTAGATTGATGGTAAGTCCAGCTGCTTGTAGCCGCATCATGAGAGCTTGTAAACGATTGCAATGTTCTTCCCAGGAGTCTGCTACGACGACAATGTCATCCAAATAAGCTGCAGTTCCTCTCAGTCCTCGGATGACTTGGTTGATGGCCCTTTGAAAAGTAGAAGGAGCATTAGTTGAAAGATGCCTCTTTCTCCTTTATAGATAGTTCTATGTCCTTATGCTTACCAACTTGTTCCAACTCTCTCAATTTTAATTCTCTTTCTACTTCTAATTCCATTTTTCTCGTTTCTGCTTCCATTTTCGTTTTTCTCGTTTCTGTTTCAACATCCCTTTTATAATGAAGTTCTAATCTATACTTCTCTAACTCGAGCGCAGAAGAGGTGTCAGCTTTCGGAGTAGCATTATCATTAAGAGCTACTTCAATTTCCTTTTGCTAAAACGACTTATGAATCTCGTCTGGATCGGAATCTTCCTCAGTATCCTCAGGTAATGAAACACATTCAGCAACTACTTCAAGAACACCTTGTTTCATGAAACGTTTTAAAACAAGTTCCTTAACTTTTTTCTTAGTCACCTTTGAGGGGTGAGTTGGAAGAGCAATTTTATAAAGTTTAGCGATCTCTAACCAATCGGCTTTTCTGATGTCACTTACTTGATCCCAAGAGGGATGCTTCAAGAAAAATGATATATCAAATTTTTTACTAGCTATGATGATTATTAATAAGAACTTAGGAAAAATGAAGCGAGGAAGCTTTGGGAATATACAGTAGCGATAATCAAGCACGACCCCGGAATCTATGCTTTACTATACCCACATACTTCGACACTCGAGTATTAACTACTTGATAGTAAGCAAGGCCTCACCATTTATATTAGTAACTGCATTCCCCATCAGTTAATCGAAACCAGCACTAATCCAAGTAATGATGGTGAGGATAACAAGAATGTCACATACATGCTTTTCAAAATAAATATCAAAACCAATCCTTTTTATGTTTGTAATACATATATTGGAACTGATGCCTTCAATGAAGCAAAATTACCACATCCCCTTATTTATGAAAACATTATATTCGCTGGAGATTTTAATGCAAGGCACAAAGAATTTGCAGAAACATCTGATAACATCTGTAATTACAATGGCAGACGACTCTATGAGTTTATTAGTGATAACAATTCTACCTTTCTAGGACCACGTTTGCGTACCCACCTAAGAGGTGGTAGACTAGACTACATATTTTATCATGGTTTAGAATATTGGAAAGACTTTACTTGTAGAAGAATAGACGATCTATTGTCTGACCATTTTGCACTTGAGAGCACATTCCTACTCTATTCCGGCATTTGTCAAGCACATAAACGAAAGCAGATAAATATTCCTATCGAATTCGTTGCCCCTTTTCGCTCTTTTATGGCTTCTACATTTGAAAATATCGATATTAAGACCATTACAGGCCAAGAAATCTATGATCTCTTAATAGAACGGATATATTTATTCCATAGAACTTACATACACAAGCCTAAACACAAAGCAATCAAGAAGAAAAACAATTGGACAGAAGATAACAAGCTAAACACATTTAAAAAACAGGTTGATATGTATAAAAGGGACAACAATGCAACCACTCTTGAAAATCTGCTACTTACGCTACGAGAGTACCGTGAGCTTAAAAGTGATGTCCGAATTAAGCACATTCAAAACTTCCTACAGTTTATCAATGCTCATACTTGTAGTTCTAAAATCTGGCAGTCAATTAACGCTCTGGTAGGCAAAAACATCAGTGTGTCACAAACAAATGATTCCCAAACTCTTGCTGAAGAACTTCTCTTACAATACTCTAAGACATCTTCCTTTGAAAACCTTCCTTGCGATATTCAACAACGATTTAGAAATCTTGACTTTGAAAGAATGATGAACATAGAATTATCTTGTACAAGAACAATGGAAGAGGACAGATTCGTTGACTACATAACCAAAAACGAGTTGGATTTTGCTCTCTCCCATGGAAAGAGCACCTCTCCGGGTGAGGATGGCATTACGTACCAAGTAATCCGAGATCTTAATGATGATATTTGTAATGGTATTAATCCAATTCAGTTTTTATTCAGCACTATTTATAATGAGGGCACACTTCCAGAACAATGGAAAAAAAGAATTATTATTCCAATTCCAAAAAAAGAAAGTACAAAATTAAGACCTATCTCTCTGACATCCTGCTTCTGCAAAGCATTTGAGAGAGTCATTCTTAACAGACTTGATTTCACACTTGAGGGAAAATTATCAAATAATTTGTATGGATTTATGAAAGGAAAACGTACCAAAGACTGTTTTGTAGAATTTATGAATGTTGAGCACTGCTCTGAAGTCACTGTTTTTCTAGATTTGCAAAATGCCTTTGATATTGCAAACAGAACCGTTATTTTGGATCATTTAGCAACTTTAAGGGTCAAAGGTAAACTACTGCAACTAATTAGATGCTACCTAAGTAGTCGAACCTCTAAAGTGTACTATAAAGGCTATCTTACTTCCAATGAAAAGGAATTTACACTGGGAACTCCTCAGGGAGGAGTTCTGTCTCCCCTTCTCTTTAACATCTTAATGGATAAGCTTCTCAAGTCTCTCAGACTACCAAATGATGAATGCACCATCATATGTTATGCAGACGACATTTGTATAAGGGCACCTTCTGCCAATGATGTGCAAATAATACTTAATGAATTTTCTCAAGTATCAAAAGACATTGGTCTTGTCATTTCAGCTCCAAAAACAAAGTACTTTTCCAGTATCTCGCAAGAGCCTCACCTTGTATTAAGCAATCAAATGGTTAAGGTGAGCGAAAATCACAAATATTTGGGAATACCAGTTCCTTCTCCCCCTCACACAGAGTATGTCAAAGATTTGTGTGAAAGACTGCAACAGAGACTCAGACCGTTAAAGCTTCTTGCCAATAGGGTATCTGGTGTTGGAATTAACATATGCCGAACTTTCTATCTCGCATATGTCAGGTCATTAGTCGACTATCACACCCTGCAGCTCTGTACTATGACTACCTCTATCTTAAGACCCCTAGAAAAAATTCAGAACAAAGCTATGAGGATTATTCTTGGCTGCCCTATGAGCACCAGAATTATAAATATGCAACATGAATTAAACCTTCCACCTTTGATAGAACATATCAAACAGTCAGCTGTGATATTTGGAGTTAAATTAGCGAAATCAGCCCAGCCTCATCCATGTAATGCTGGTCATTTGCAAGGGCCGCAGTCAGCGCCAACAATCATTAAATCACTAATAAAAAGTAACATACAGTATGAAAGACAAATTCACCCCAAGATATTTAAGCTTATAACCAATGAGACAAAAAAACATAATGTAACACTCTTTACTGAGAGTGGTCCTGCACGATTAATAAATCCTTGCAAGAGGATCGGGCCAGAAATTCTCTTTCCAATATTATCATCTGGTCCGAATGTTGCTCCAATTATTAAAAAACATCAATGGTTAGATGAAATTGAAGTCTTTATTGGAACTCGTTTCCCAACTAACAATGAAACACTCTGCATTTACACTGATGGGTCTCACACAAGCAGTACAGGAGGGTCTGGGTGCAGCATTATAGTTTATGAAAATTTTGAAGGGCAGCAAATATTTGACAAAGCACTGAGTATGCCAAAATGGTCATCAATCACCGAATGTGAAATTGTTGGACTAAAACTTGCTATTGAACATGTTCTCAGTGCTAGGAGAAATGCTATCATATTCTGTGACTCACAGGGTGCGCTTCTGTCACTGAGATCATTAAAAAGCTCCTACAAAACTCACATGGCTGAAATTCAAGAGGCTCTTATTAACTGCGCAAAACTTAAACTCCAAGTTAAGTTTTCATGGGTACCCTCCCATGTTGGGATAGTAGGTAATGAAAAGGCTGACAGGCTGGCAAAAATGGCAACTGAGAGTTCAGTGTCTGAATCTATAACCACACTGACTCAGTTTAAAACAATGTTGTATAAAGAGATTATGGAAGAGCAAGAACTTTCTACACTCACACAACATGTAAGCAGCTGTTCGATCCAACATTACGAAAACTTCAGAAGGCTGAGACACAAATACAGCATGGGTAAAATGCTTACAGGTGACTGTGATAGAGTTGCTGCCCGCATAAGACTTGGTTATAGAAATATATGGGAGGTGAATTGCGAGAAAACTGGTAGAAAGCACCCAGAACACTCAAAATGCCATTTATGTGAGTGTGAAGGGGGCAACAATTTAGTACACTACATTACAGAGTGCACAAAGCTTAAGGACTTCAGACCTCTTGGTCTGAGCTACTTTGAACTTTGTGTGCACTTTTGCAACCCAGAGAACTTATATCCTGTACTTAGTGTATACCCAACATTGAAAATGTAATTCTTTTACCCTCTTCTTCGTCTACATCTTTTCCCACTTTTATGTGGGGTCGATGTTTCTGGCCAGTTTTCTCCATTTATTTCTGTCCCATACCTCATCACCCAACAAACCTTTAGACCTCAGGTCATCATTGATGCAATCCATCCACCTACGCTTTGGTCTCCCTCTCCTTCTACCCTGTATATCCATTTCCATCACCCTCCTCCCAGCATACTGTTCATCCCTCCTAACGACATGACCATACCATCTTAGTCTACTTTCTTGTATATTACCTGATATTTCTATAACTTAGAGAAAAAAAAGGGGGGGAAAGGTGGAGGGAATACCTTCTCTCTCTCTCTCTCTCTCTCTCTCTCTCTCTCTCTCTCTCTCTCTCTCTCTCTCTCTCTCTCTCTCTCTCTCTCTCTCTCTCTCATATGCTTTTTTATATACATAAGCCACTTTTCCACTTATAAGGTGAGTGGCTGAGTAAAGGAATAATGCTCTGACTTTCTGGGAAGAGAAAGTACAGAGAGGGGGTCTCTCATTCCCTTCGCTCCGCCCCATTTAGTCTACTCTTACGACACGCAGGGGAACATGGAGGAAGTATTCTAACCCCCTCCCTCAGGAGCTCATATGTATGTATATGTGTGTACATGTACATGTATGTGTATGTATGTGTATATGTATATATATGTATGTATATGTATGTGTATATATATATATATATATATATATATATATATATATATATATATATATATATATATATATATATATATATATATATATATATATATATATATATATATATATATGTATGTGTATGATGTGTGTATGTGTATATATATATGTATATGTATGTCTATATGTATCAATAATTACTACTTTTGATTCATAACTCTATCTATATACAAAAGCTGTAGTAATGATGATGGTAATAATAATAATAATAATAATAATAATAATAATAATAATAATAATAATAATAATAGTAATAATAATAATAATAATAATAATAATAATAATAATAATAATAATGATAACAATAATCATGATGGTGGTAGCAATGGTTGTGATAATAGTGATAATGGATTAATTGACGTAATTCTCTCTCATGTACATAATTTGAAGGGTAGAGAAGGGGAAGGGCTTTCAGTCTTTCTCTTTCTTTTCCTTCCAAATTTATCTTCCATTATATGGCACTGTGTTTATGTGTATGTATGTATGTATGTTCAGGTTTATATGTGTACGTATATGAGATTAATTACATGCACTTTCCTTTGCTGTGTTACCCTCAGATGACAATGATGTGTATGAGTATGCATGTATGCGTCTTTATCTGTGGTAAGGACGAATAACTCCTTTTGCTGAAATGAATACCACAAACTCTCTCTCTCTCTCTCTCTCTCTCTCTCTCTCTCTCTCTCTCTCTCTCTCTCTCTCTCCTTGATATGTATGGCTATGAAGCCCCAGTGGTGTTTCTATTGCTCATCTAATTAATGCATGCATATATATATATATATATATATATATATATATATATATATATATATATATATATATATATATATATATATATATATATATATATATGTACCTACTTATTATTCTAACCTGAAAATTGTTATTCTATATCTGCTTCAAATTGTCTGCAGTAGTACTGTTGAAAAGTGAAATGTAACTTAAATGATAGCACTCAACAAGGGCTATTGAAAATATTGTTACAATTATTACTATTCAATTACTCTTCAATTATTACACTATATTTTATTATTAATTACTTGCTATAATATTTAAAATCAATTGCAAATTCTATTAATATGTTATTTATACATAACCAAATAGATTGTAATGTTTATCAACTGCAATATGACTGGGAGTGCCCATGTGCACATGTCCCCATGTACAGTTATCTGAATAAATTAAAAAAAAAATAGCATGAGTGATGGGATCATACGTATCCCGGTACTTGAGTAGAGTACTTTGAAACTTGGATACTTGTGAGAGTACGTTGAACATTGATACTTGAATAAAGAGACTTGAAAATATAAAGCACTCCGAGAAATTTAAATTACGATTCTTGAAAAAACCAACGAGCCATTCAAAACCGATTCGTGAGATTAATTAAGTTAACAAAGTTAACGAGTCTTGGAGGAACGTATAGAGAACTACCGTCATCCTACGTTCAAATTAGTGTTTACTTTTGCGGCTACCACGCAAGATAACGCGCATACACTAATGACCAACGATCATCTCACACTTGTTACGGTTATTTCGATTTTTTGTTCTTACAGTGAGGTGTGTATGTGGATCGTGGTGAATGCGCGTTTCTTGGCTCGGCCACCCCCTTACAAGGGGGAATGAGGCTTATGTCTATGTATGTATGTTCTTCTTACAACAAAAGACAGAGACACAACTGCACATACAAAATTTGTTTCACACAAAAAAAAAATCTCAAGAATTCACTGTTCACTTTCCTGAATTCATAATACAATTGTTATAACAATACGGGAACAAAGGAGAAGTTAATGTAAACTACTTTACTTTGAGCAAGGATCCTGGCAAGGCCGCCAATATATTACGCCCAGGTCTGACTGGTAAATACCAAATTCAAGTTTTTTTTATGTCCGGGACCCAGGACTAATATATGACCATGTGGCAATGGATAAATACTCTTATCTGACTCAAAATAATGAAGGGCATGGAAAGAAGGGGAACAATTTATTACAATTGTAATATCAATTTCACATAATACAATAGGAATTATAATAAGAGATTTTACAAACCTACAGATTAACAAAACACACTAAAACACATTACATTAATAATTATTACAACACAACAAGGAATTAACAAAACAGACAAAAACACATTCCATTAATAATTATTACAACACAACAAAGAATTAACAAAACAGACAAAAACACATTACATTAATAATTATTACGACACAACAAGGAATTAATAATGATAATTACTATAACTTTTAACTGACATCAAAAGTGAAATGGAATGGGAGGAGAGCAATACACCAATACACAACAAAGAATATACAATACAAAAACAAGGAGCTCCAGGTGTAAGAAAAATATAATCCTAGTATGATGTGACGATCGCTGGTGTGGAACTGTATTCTGTCGCCGGTCTTTCTAACCGGGTATTTAAAGCCTCGGACAGTGGGGAAGGTAGTGGGCCTAAGACGGCCAGCTGAAGTAGGGTCGAGGGTATGGCCAGAAACTTCATTATGATTGGCTGTTCGAGGTGAAGTGAAAGCTGATTGGTTGAGCAGCGGTATTGGTAATTAAAAGAGTTAACCTGCTTGTTTGGGGTTGTAGCACAAGTCTTCCCCTATACAATCACACCGTCTTTTTCTTGGGCTTCCTCTCCTCCTTCTACCCCGAACTTCCATCTCCATCGTAAATGTTCCAACATGATGTTCGTCCCTTCGTAACAGGTGTCCATACCATATATTCGGTCTTTAACCTCCTTATCCTCATTCCTCTCTCCTCAAGTGCTGCTATCCATCCTTCCAACTTCTCCTCCAAGTCCTCCCTCCTCTCTGCACACAATATAATGTCATCTGCATATAATATGCACCATGGCACTGCTTCTCTCACATCTTCGGTCATTACATCCATCACTACATTGAAGATGAATGGACTAAGTGCCGACCCCTGGTGTAATCCAACTCCTACCCCAAATCCATCTGTCTCTCCAACACTGCTTCTCACACTTCTTCTTCTTTGTCTGCATCTGGTATACACATTCCTATACATCTCCTGAATAATTCTAACATACTTTTCCGGTACCATCTTCTCCCTCAAACATCTCCATATTTCCTGTCTTGGCACACTGTCATAGGCCTTTTCAAGGTCTATGAAAACCAGGTGTAAGTCTCGTTGTTTTTCTCTGAATGTCTCCATCAGAAGCCTTATACAATATATTCCATCTGTTGTGCCGCTTCCCTCCATAAATCCCAGCTGTTGTTTCCCTATTCTCACTTTTTCTCTTAGCCCGCCATCTATTATTCTTTGCAGTATCTTTAGCGTGTGAGACATTAGCTTAATGCCTCTATAAATGCAGCATTCTTGGACATCACCTTTACCTTTAAATATAGGTATTAATATACTTTCCCGCCACTCTTCTGGTATCTTTTCTTGTTCAGAGATTTTTGCCATAAGATCATGCAAGATGTCTACCCTTTCCTCTCCTAAGGTTTTCCAAACTTCAACAGGTCCTGTTGCCTTCCCATTCTTCATTTTCTTTAAGGCACGCATCACCTCTTCCCTAGAGAACCCCACTACCATTCCCATGTTTACTTGTCCATCCTCTCTAATAAGTCTTTCATTTTCTTCATTTAGCAGTTACTCAAAATACTCCTTCCATCGTTTCACGATGTCCTCTTCCTTCTTTAGGACCGTACCATTTCCATCTTTAATTTGTTTAATATGGGTGATGTCCTTTGTACTTTTATTTCTTACCTTTGACAGTTTGAGCATCTTGCTTAAACCTTCCTTACTTCACAGTTCATCATAAATCTCATCATATGCCCTTGCCTTAGCTTGAACCACCACCCTTGTTTACTTCTTTGTTTCTCTCTCTTAATATTTCTCTGTCTTCCTGCAACTGTGACTTTAAATTTCTTCTTTGCCTCCTTCTTACCTTTTGCAACCTCCCTTATACCCTCCTCCCACCAAAAGCTTGCCTTTTCTTCCCATACTATTCCAGATGTTTCCCCTAGTATCTCCCTACCATGCCTTCTTATCACTGATGCATTATTCCCCAACCATTCCTCCACATCTTCAATTTCCAGATCAATCTCTCCCAACACTCTTCTCCTAAACTCTCCATTCTCATCATTATCCCTTCCTGATAATTTATACCACCTGATTTTCTTTACCACATTCGTTTTCGTTTTTCTTTCTCTTTGTATCTTCAGGTCCACACACAGAAGCCTGTGTTGGGGGCTACATGGTCGTCTGGGATAACATACAATTCTTAACTTCCACCAGCCTTGATCTATTGTAAAGGAAGTAATCTATTTGAGAGCATCTACCACCACTCCCGTACGTTATCAAGTGCTCCCTCTTCTTTTCAAAGAACGTGTTCACTATTGCCATATCAAAGGACATGGCAAAGTCTACAATACTCTCTCCCTCTGGGTTTCTCTCCCTGATCCCATGTCCTCCATGTACCCGCTCAATTACATCATTTCCATTTCCGACGTGCCCATTAAAATCTGCACCCACTATAATCTTCTCATTCTCCTCCAGTTCCTGCATTACCTCACATTTTCGATCCAAAACAGCTCTTTTCATATATATATATATATATATATATATATATATATATATATATATATATATATATATATATATATATATATATATATATATATATATGAATCATATTTTACCCCTACAGGGACTCGAACTTAGGACACATAATTACTGTGCCAAGGCGCTACCAACTACACCACAGAGGGTTAAAAGGGAAACAAACCTTACAAATTTATCTGCTACACTAGCAATGAACGCATTCTATCTGAATGCAACTTTGTTTATATTATAGTTTTCCCAACCTAACTTGTGGCTTAGTTTTCGCATTTAATTCAAATCTAAATCTTATAGAGATCAACAATAATCAAATAAGCACATTACCATTTGTGAAAACATGAACCATATTTTACCCTGACTGGGACTCTAACCTAGGACACAATTACTGTGCCAAGGCGCTACCAACTACACCACAGAAGGTTAAAAGGGAAACAAATCTTACAACTTTATCTGCTATACTAGCAATGAACGCATTCTATCTGAATGCCACTTTGTTCATATTACAGTTTCCCCCAACCTTCTGTGCCAAGGCGCTACCAACTACATCACAGAAGGTTGAGGGAAACTGTAATATATATATATATATATATATATATATATATATATATATATATATATATATATATATATATATATATATATATATATATAATGTCTAATTTTCTCATTCTTTACCTACTGTCAGATATTTTTTTTTAAATTGTTCAATCTGCTAGGAGAGCATTCATTATATATATATATATATATATATATATATATATATATATATATATATATATATATATATATATATATATCAAGTGGGAAGTCCTAGTGTGTCAAAGGAAAAAAAAAGAAAAAATATAATAACCAATCAAAAGCGCAGTAATCGGCTTGACAACAGCAACAACGGCAAAAATATGAGTAAGGGGGTAACAGCATGGAAAAGACCTTAAATAAAAGGGCTAAGTGACCAAATAAATAAATAAATAAATAAATAAAAAATAAAAAAAATAAATTAACGGATTAATACATAAAACAAATAAGTCAATGGATTAATAAATAAATAAATAAATAAATATATATATATATATATATATATATATATATATATATATATATATATATATATATATATATATATATAAATAGTTTCAATTGAGTTCTATAGATAAGAAAGTTATTAGTGGTGCATAGATTTTTTTTATGATTGCGACACCAGAACGGGCCAAAAAAAAAAAGAATAAATCTACCCTCATCGGGCCTGGGCACGAAGAAAACATAGAGAGAAACACAGATGGGGAGCATTGTGACTTGTCAGATGTTAAGGGATAATAAGACATGTAGACAAATATCCAAGAATATTCGATGTTGATGTTGGTAAAGTTAAAGAACCGTAACTGAAGGAAGACTTAACATCGAACAGTCCTGGACAGTCTTATTTAAGTCCACAGGACCCTTCAGCTGTAGTATTGCAACAGGCGGTTGGTGTCATGGGCCAACCTTCTACATGATAATATATAAAGTAATTAACGAAAAAGAGCTACGGCAATAACGACATTATGTAATGACACACACACTAACAAACACAATACTCCAGCCATATTGATAATCATGTAGTACGTTGGCCCGGGGAACCAGCCGCCTGTTGCGGTACTACAGCTGAAGGGTCTATTGGACTAGCATAGGAGTGTCCATGACAGTACGATGTTAAGTCTGCTTTCAGTTACGGTTCTTTTTCTATGCCTATAAAACACCAAATATTCTGGGCGTATTCTTTCCACATCGTTTAATATCCCTTCACATCTGACGAGTCGCAACACTCCCCATTTCTATTCCTCTTTATTTTACGCTTTATTCGTGCCTAGGTCAAATGAAGGCAGATTTTTTTTTCCCGTCCTGGTGTCAAAACCATAAAAATTGGAGAAACAAGAAAATACAGTATGAGAATCCTCCGCTGAGAGAGAGAGAGAGAGAGAGAGAGAGAGAGAGAGAGAGAGAGAGAGAGAGAGAGAGAGAGAGAGAGTTTATATGGCTTCTCTTCGCTAGAACCCCATGGGGATAAGGAGAGGGGAATGGTGTCCATAGTTTTTCATATAACTTCTTTAACGTAGAAATTTCCGTCTTGAGACTACCATCTCAAAAAAGTATCAATGCATATGGATGTTGTATGTACAGAGATGAACAACACGATGTATGTATTAGGTACATAGTGTTGAGTCTTCAGAGAGATAAGTAGAGATTTGTAAAGGCATTATAATATTTCTGTTTCGTACATGCAAGCAGTGAAACTTCTAAACATTCCCCAGTCCCAACCCCCAACCCCCCAAAATGGCTAACTCGAATAAAAATAAGTATTAGACAGGACAACTTCTTTTTATATAATAACTAAGAACAAACGTATAGCACATTAGGCTATGGTCTCCTGCTATGAACTATCAGCTTCAATATTAGGGAGAGAGAGAGAGAGAGAGAGAGAGAGAGAGAGAGAGAGAGAGAGAGAGAGAGAGAGAGAGAGAGAGAGAGAGGAGAGAGAGAGAGAGAGAGAGAGAGAGAGAGAGAGAGAGAGAGCTGGTGGGGGATCTGAGGGGACCCCTTTCGCCCCAACTTCCCGATGAGTCATCCTGGATTCGAGACCGAGTGGGGAAACCCTAAAAACAAAATAATGAACTTTGAAGTTTCTAAAATTGTTTCAACGTAGAGATGTTTCGAGCTTGAAGCCACAGTGGAAACAATTCAGAGGATTTCAAAATAATCAGAATTAAACAATTTCAGCAACACACACACACACACAGAGTAAAAGAACCGCGGAAGCACAATGGTTATCGAACGCCAAACTAGTGAAGCGAGACAACCGTGTTCGAGCCCACTCAAGGGTGTTAGAGAGGGCATTCAGCCTTAATACCCCAGCTCCAACTAGTGTGAGCTCACCCCCATTAAAATGAGGATTAATAAGGACACAAAAAAATGACAAGCAATCTGATTATCTCAGTTTGTTTAGAATGCATATATGGTAAAGAGTCGTCATGAATGTCAAACGAGACCACAGAACGATAAGAAATAGTCACCGTGATAGAAAAAAAACACGAATGAGGTAAAAAAAAACTGGAAGTATAATGAATAGAAAAATTAAAAGTAATGCGTTTTCATTCCCTGCTCTAAGCACTAAATGACTCATGTACATTGGTACAATATCACAGTGGATGGATTCGGTTTTACGTCACGAACTCCCTTTTCTACTAAGGGCTAGGACGGTTGCCTTCTTACGAAGGACTTGTTTTGGCAGATGTAATCGTTAGCCTGAGTGTATGTCCTTACTAACCTCAGTCCGTGACGGGGCGCGAACCCTCGACCTGCCGCCTCAGAGTCGCAAACGCTACCATTTTGCCACGGAGACTAAATTGATACATTATCACAGTGATATATATATATATATATATATATATATATATATATATATATATATATATATATATATATATATATATATATATATATATATATATAAAGGGATTTATATTCATAAGTATTCAACTGATAATAAAGTCAATATGCATATCAAAGACAATACTTATCCATTTAGTCATATTATAATAAAAAATTATCATTCACATACTTTTTAATTTCATTTATTCAAAAAGAATGTCTATATTTCCCATAAAAAAAATTGAGAGGAAATCTTCTGAATCTGATAATTTCTATGTAATAAAAGAAACAAAAGATTTCGCCAAAATAAGTCTGGTTACACTGCCCTAGAGTTAAAGTCAGTTTTGAGATCGTCTTAACGAGTAAATGAAATGTGATATAAGGATACCGCAGACTATCACACAAGTTTTGAGATTTCCCAGGCAATATATAGTTTTGCTAATGGGGGGGGGGGGTAGCACAGTGGTAAGAGTATTCGACTCAGATATTGACAAACCCTTGAGCGAACTTACAACGGGGCATTACGAAGGGTATGCAGTCTCAATTCCTTAGTTTCAACCTGTCTGTGTCTACCCTCATTCAAATGAGGAATTATGGTGATAAAACGGAAGACAAATTATCAACTATATTTACGCTCCGAACAGCTATACGGGTGTTTATACCTTTATCGTAGCCCGTGCACGAGAAGATACTGCTCAGCCATTGATTCCACATATCCAATGGCTTGGGACTACTACGCTTACAGCTTTATCGTATTGTATTACACAAATTACTTTTAAGTTCAACCACGACTGTTGGCACAACTTGAAAGGACTTCCGTTATGTTAACATAAAGGAGATCCTGATTCCTAGAACCCAAAGTGGCTTCCATAGTACCTCTTCACCAGAGTTTTTTTTGGGAAAGGGAGAAGATGACAGTGGCATCCCTTACGAGGAAGCCTCCATTACAATTAGTTGGGTGAGAGTATAGGTGGTACATAATCTTTTGCTAGAGAGCTAGTGATAGTCGAACATTATACATTGTGGTTATCTTCCAGCTATATTCTTCATTGTTTTCCAGATACATCTTGTTGATTGGCTTGTCTCTATGGCTTCCAAAGTTGGATACAGAGAAGTTATTCACGTTGTAGAAAGAAAGTCTACCATGGAGCTAGCTACCTTCGTAACTTGTAAGTGGATCGTCAACAATCTGGACCGGAGCCAGAATTCCGCAAACAATTCCACCCAAATAGTTAAGTTGATAGCTCTTAGCTGGATTCTACAATCTGTAGTAAAGTACCTATTTTGATCCATTAATACCTGAACTTCATAAAATATTTACGTATTTCATCGCTCAATCGGTATTATATTTATATCAATGATTTGTTTCCGTAGAAAATGTGGGGCAGAGATATATTAGATCTTGGCTCCTCCATTTAAATAAGCAGTATGATGACTATGACACGGAGAACTACGAGCGCTGTTCAATCTCGTTATAACAAGCAATTGATTGGTGACCAAGATCAAAGCTCCTACCGATTGAAACATACAGGAGATACCATACAGTGATTATGCATTCACCAATAGAGTTATAATTGTTTGTCATTTTATGATCCATCATAAATCCCATTTCAATTGGGGTGGACTCATACAGATAGGAGCTTGGGAATTAAGACAAGTTGATCTTCCTAGCGTCCAGCGGTTCGCGCCAATACGGTTTTGTTACTTTCCGAGTCGAGCGCTCTAACCAGTGCACTACCGCGGTTTCCTATTCATCTACAGAGAAGTATCTAAAATTGCGTGCCACTATAGGCAATTTATGTAATTATGCGATATCAATGAAATTGAAAGTGAACAGCATCTTGGTGTTTTCTCTATCAGTAATGGGTCTACAGACAATCAGTAAATGCTATTATCGTAATTTTAAGGAAAGACATGATAACTATTATAGTTGTACCGACCAGGAGACGGGAAGTTACAAGCATAGGGTTTTTACCCTCGAGCTCAGTTAGGTAATAACACACACCAAATCTATGCTATTAGTCAAATATTCAATAGCATAGAAATATTTCGGCACTACTGTACCCTAATCTAACATACTCTAACCATAACTTCGAATGTTTACCTGACGATATGAATATATAATAAAATAAAACTATATGCTTTCAATGCAAAGTTATTATTCTCGTTAGGCATGTATAGTATAAAGTGTTAATGTCCCTACAGAAAGCACATTATTATGGTACCAAAATGTCTTGGGAGATAATTAGTCAAAATTCAATCGATGAAATCTTTCGGCTACTCCCATGAGGGGTCGCTACATCGGACCAATCGTCTCCAATCACCCTATACCCTACGTCCTCCTCCGTCACACCACACACCCTCATATCCTCCCTCACCACATCCAGAAACCTTATCACTGGTCTACCTCTCATCCCCCTCCCTGGTTGGTAGCTCCATCCTTAGCATCCTTCTCCCAACATATCCCTCATTCCTCCTCAGCATATGCCCAAACCTTCAGCATGACAATAATAATGCTAACAAAATAGGTATAATAAATCATAAATCAGTCAGATACCTTTTACTTTATCGCCCCTTTCCTATTTACATTATAGTTCATTATATGAGTCTCCCTGCTTGTAGTCATGTGCGACTTTCTATGATTTTACTACTGCAATATATCTAAAAAAAAATAATAATAATTTAAAAAAAAAAAAAAAAAAAAAAAAATATATATATATATATATATATATATATATATATATATATATATATATATATATATATATATATATTGGTGTTTCTGTATTTGCTTCTTACAAAAAGTCACACTATTTTCTTTGACTCTGCCACCCCCCTCATGATGGGGAATATGTCTTTGGTATATGGATGGATCAATTATACGTAGATGATAATATCAGTGTCATTTAATAGCAAATTATTTTTATCATAATTATTATTATTATTATCATTATTATTAATTATTATTATTATTATTATTATTATTATTATTATTGTTATTATTATCATTATTACAACCAGCTTATTCTGTCAAGGTGAAATTGATAATAATGGTGAATAATAGGGGTAATTATTATGTTCTAAAATCAACGCACAACTGAAAAAATTACGATATCTCACAACCGTGGGAAAAAAAAATAAATGCATTTGACAACACAGCAATATAACTACAGCAAAGGATTTGCAAGTCTTCTCATCACACATACAAAGGCCGCAAACCCCATTGTAAGGGGGTGGCCAAGTCAAAGCACACACATTCAAAGAATAACAACATACTTCGATTACTTCTCTTACCGCCATGGGGATAAACGGCTGCCACAATTCCACCCCACCCTGCTTGGTACATCCACAAGTTAAGTGGGCAAATATCTTCTTCGAGTGTGTTTAGTGTCATATGTAACCGTAAACTATGCAGTAAATAAAATGGCAAGTGAGGCCAACTTAACAGACAATTAACCTCAACAACAAACAAAGAATAATTGCGATATTAACTAATAATCTTGGTGAGAAAAATAATTACTTTTTATTAATTCATTCTATATCGAGTTCATTTCCTATGTACACTACTTATTAATATAGAGGCTTGATTCATAGAAAGATTAAGCTCAGAAAATATTAAATAACTTACATTAAACGCAACTGCATATTTACATATAATCAAACTAAAGAGCAAAAACTAACTAGAATTATAATCATGGTTCTGTGTATAAGAACCAGATATAATTATAATAACAATAACTAATAATAATAATAATAATAATAATAATAATAATAATAATAATAATAATAATAACAACAACAACAACAATAACAATAATAAAAGTCAGCTGTCACAATTAGCTCCCATGAACTAGAGCCGGGGGATTAAGACTGGAACCCGTATTAGTCGCTCCTCGACTTGCGTGTTCTACCACAGATACCACAACCCGCAATAATAATAATAATAATAATAATAATAATAATAATAATTACTTTACACACTGGTGATAGTATGCTGATACGAATTCAAATGAATAAAAACAACTTTAAAAATTTAATATTTGATACTGATAATAGTGAGAAAAGAACTAAATTGCTGTTGATAGCCATTTATAATACGCCGATGCGTATTAAAATAAATAAATAAAAAACTTAAAGATATTAATGCACGAAATCAGTAATAGGGAGGGGGGGTAAGAATACTTCCTCCGTATTCCCCTGCGTGTTGAAAAAGTAGACTAAATGGGGCGAAGAAAGGTGCTAGGAAACCCCTACTCTGTACTTTCCTTCCCGATTAGTCAAGGAATTTTGCTTTGACTCAGCCACTCCCCTTAAAAGGGGGAATATAGCAAATGAATATAGACTGATAGGAAGATTTGGAACCAGTGGCCAATCTTCTCCGGTGGCCGAACAGCAAACTAATGGAGATTTTTATGAATAAAAAAAATCTCCATCATTATAGGCTAAAAACCAGGATGCTACGCTGGTAATAGTGAGAAATACTCGTATGTATTTGGCACCTCTGGGGAGTATAGGCACTGGAAGGGCGTCATTGTAATGCCGAAGCGAATTTTGATGCGCTGAATATACAGTACCTCATATTCAAACATATCATTAACCAACGAGATACGAAAACAATCGACAAAAGAAACTATTATCATAATAATAATAATAATAATAATAATAATAATAATAATAATAAGTATAAGAATAATAAAAAATTAAACTAATAATAATAACAACAACAACAACAACAATAATAATAATAATAATAATAATAATAATAATTTTTAGGTTTAACGCCAATTGCTATTATTCAAATCGGGTTGCTACAACTGCGAATGAATTTAGCAATTATGCGGCACAGTTCTTCGTGACCTAGCTAAACAAACCAGATAGATAACACATTTAATCCTAAATGCTCATGTTAAATAATTTAGGTAGATAGGTCACTGATAATTACATAATTATGTTAGTACAGGTAAGGGTTAACATTATGATCTTGAAGGTTAACATTCTTTAACCTTGTAAAGAAAGGTGACCCCAGGGTGTTCTAAGGTTATTCATATTTACCTACCAAGTTAACAAAATGCGTAATTATTTGACACTACACTAGGTGCTGGAAGTTACTACAAGGTCCATTTTTAGGATCAAATACCTAACCTAATATATACTAACCTAACCTAACATATTACGAGGTTATTTAAGGTACACCGGATCTACTTTCACATTTTTACCAATGAAAATATCTCAAAATGTTTTTATTATATTTGGTTATGGTACGTTTGGTTAAGTTCACCAATAGCTAGAAAATGATGTGTCATTATTATTGCTTAGTTGGATTTGACATTCGTTTAGTGTTTTGTATTTCATAGCACTCGTTGAGGGTGTGAAAGTAAACATTAAGCAGTATTATTTTAGTAATGGAGATTAGTACCATACGGCTTTTTTTTTAAATAGGGGATGCTTTCCCCTAGGTGAGGTGAAGTTAGTTAGGACACACTCTTAATAAACCCCTCTTCTAAAAATTTACCCATTTACCTTTATTTTGTTACACCATTCCACACAAATACTGTTAATGGGATGAAGCAAGTTAAACTCGAATTAGCATACTCATGGTATATGTTTACTTTCGCACCCCCCAAGGACATAAAGATGACATTATATAAAACACTTAAAAATCAATTAATGAAATCATCAATTCGTTTCTTGGCTAAACGAATCAAACCTTACATAATATAACTATAAATTTCATAAGATATATTCCTAATTGGGGTGTGTGAAAGTAAACATTTACCACTTTTCAGCAAGTTTTTTCCTCTTGAAATTTGTGTTTACAAAGCTGTAAGGACTTAAAATGGCCATGCAAATTATGGCCTACTGTAAATAAGCTAATAATTTTCATGACTTCAATAAAACTTGTATTTTGATAAAACTAGGCTATGAAAATGCAAGTAAATCAATTTTATGACTTTTACAAATTTATATTTGAACATTATTAAGCTATAGATATGTAAATAAATAAGTCATATGACTCGTTTTAAATTTGTATTTGTCCATAACTAGTTTGCGGAAATACAAGTAAGTAATTAGGTAAATTGGTTTCTTTAATTTCAAGCAAACTTTTTTTTATATTTGGAAATGGTAAATAAGTCTTATAACTCTCTCCAAACTTACTCTATATTTGGACATATCTAGACATGAAAATCCAAACTAATATGTAAAAAAAAACATGTTATTTTTCTCCTAATTATTTATTTGTGTGATGGTTAATTGTTGATAATGAATTAAAAACAAAAACAAAACAAAAATCAAAGAAAACCAATACGTAAGCCCAGCTTCTTGGCCACCCTCAAAAACGGCATTTTTTTTTTATTTTTACACCCCCAAAACTAAAATATTATATAATAATCTTACCGGTATTACTTGAAGAATTAACCAGTAAATATTATTTTGGGAAGGAAGAAGTCACCTTTTTTTCTTATCGGAAATTGTTGGACAAAATTATTTCATTTCACTCACTTTTTACATCAACTTCGACCACGTCTTCGACAGACAAATTCACCCGCCGAAATGATGTTCATGGAATACTTTCAAGCTTTCAAAAGCATTTAAAAAAAAGTTTTTAAGCACAAAAAGCTTTTCAAAGATAGATTTGCTAAGATGTTCTATATATTATAAATAAAAATAAAAATAAAGGCTACAAATGCATAAGACATTAAAATGCATGAAACATCATTATTAACATAAAACGTGATTAATAAAAAAAACAAAATAAATGAAATAGTAATCAATAAAGACAAACGCCATAGATTATTTGGCAAAAATCGAAAATAGTGTCACAACTGAGGTTGTACGACAGATTCCTAATATTTTCCCCTGTAACTGTTATTTCATACTAAAATGTGTCTTTTTTTGTAAATTTGTCTATGGAATTTATAAAATAAAGTCATATTTTTTTAACATAACGCTATCTGTATATTATAATAATAATAATAATAATAATAATAATAATAATAATAATAATAATAAGATGATGTTGATGATGATGATGATGGCACAAGACGTAAACACACACTATTTTATATGTCGTTTTGTTCCAAGATGATTAGAGAGAGGTCATACGGGTGTGGAATTCTTTAGCTCTCACCATACGACATATTTATTTGATTTCTTTATATTATTGGTATTATTTTACAATTTCACTCTTCTCACTTACGAATATTCTAGATTATCGATGTAGATCTAGAGAAAAGAAAGATATTTTTTTCGTGACTCACAAGCGTCGCGAATCAGTACTTTCGATGATATTTTCTTTCTATTGGATTCGGTTTTACGTCACGAACTCCCTTTTCTACTAAGGGCTAGGACGGTTGCCTTCTCACGAAGGACTTATTTTCTTTAAATCTCTAGGAGAGATATTCAGTTCACAGTGAACAAATAGTATTTTTTTTCTAAATTATATTGATCTAATTTTGATATCTATATCAAAAAAAGAAAAAAGAGAAAAGCCGCCAGGAGACGGGGATTTACGAGCATGGAGCTTTTCCGGCGAGTACAATTAGCGAATACTGCATACACATACGTTTTAAGTGAAGAATAAAGAAAAATTATATGGGAGAAAACCCTCCATGAGATAGGGAGTTACGAGTTTGGGGCTCTTTCCTAAGAACACCATGTGCCACCATTAGGCAAATATCCTGATTATATAAAGTAGAAGAAGAGTTGTTTAGTGGCAGTCCGTTTGTAAGGCAACTGCACTGAGCCTCCTGGTGCGAATTTCGCCATCTTCAGAAAGCATCATTAGACGCCTCGTCTCTCGAAACATGTTAATATTCTCTGGTAATATGTTGTTGAAGTTTCAGAATTCATTCACAGTTATAATTATAGGAGTCCCATTTGTGTAACTTGGTCCTGGTTCGCCATTTTCAAATAGTTACTAGACGTCTCGTATACCCAAACATCTTCATATTTTTCCTTAACATTCATAAATTTGGAAGCATGTAAAGATAAATAACCATCAGAAGCTCATGCAAAGTTTAATCATCCTGTAAATTAATAGATAGGTTAGGTGAGGTTTTTTGACTTGCCTTAAGTTAGGTTAGATGAGGTGGGTTGGTTTGTCTTGTAAATCTGAATAACTCAAAAGATTTCCCTGAGGTCACTTGCATACCATATCCGAATTTTTTTTTATTCTTTTTATAATTGGTACAAATCTCTTTGGTCTTTTATAATAGAGTTGCGGTATTGTGTCATCCATTATACCACAGAATAGAGTGACTCCATTTCCTTTATATAGTTTACAGATCAAGAAGAGTTCATGGGTAATATGTATCAAGTACGGTGTTTTGTACCATTACTGTGGCATTATTTATTGAGGGCTATTTCATGAGCGAGTTTCATTATTCGAACAATCAATAATCAGTTTAGTATTTTATAAATGGAAGGGGAGATGGATTCGTAACTCAGATGTCTAGCATTGAATATCTAGTTCAGTACTAGATATATTCATATATTAGGATCACCGATTTCTTTCTTCAGTAAAGAAATACTTGAGAAATATATTTCAAATGGTAAAGGATAATTTCTTACTGGCAAAGATCAAAGTGCCAAACGGTAATTTATGGCCTTTGTTACAGGTTTGCGAAGGGGATATATTACTGGCTTGGGATTTAGGGATTATTTAGGCCTGTAATGGGGTTTGTAGGCACCACTGTCTTGGAGGGTTGGCTATGGTGAAGAATTTATAGTCTGTGATTTGAGAAAAAAAATAAAACTAATTTAGTTTTCCTAATAAATGGGCATGTACTCTACCTGTTAATCGTATACTACAGGATATTTAGTTTTCTTTTTTTTTTCTGTTTTATACAAAAACACTTGCAACTATAAAAGGTGTTTCCGCATATAGAAAATTTTACCTGGCAGAGGAAATCACCTTTTATTAATTTGTTAACCTTTTGAGTCATCAAATTGTTTATATATTTGAAATTTCTGAATAATTACACAGAAATTATCAAGTTTGGTATTGTTATCAAGTTTGGTATTGACCTATATTTCACCGAGAAAAGTGACATTTTTAGGATGGACATCGCCGAAGAGTAATGGATAACAGGTTAAGCTATTGTTGCATTGTCTGACGATACATCTCTTTAAGGCAAGTAAGTCGTGAGTAGGAAAATACAGTGAGTGATCAGTTTTACGTCACAGACTTCCATTTCTACTAAGAGATAGGACATTGCCCTCATGCGAAGGACTTTGGTTTTGGCAAGTATGACCATTCACCTGAGTGAATGCTTTTTCTAACCTCAGACTGTGACGGACTGCAAACCCACTTTGACGAATCAATGTCATGAGTGTTACAGCTCCGCCATTTTGACCACAGCAAAATGCGACGAGTTCAAACTAGTAAATGAAGCAGTTTTAATCTTAACAGATAAAAAATTTTCCCATGACTTATGACTATTAATGTTTTGGTATAAATATAGGGGGTCCTCGACTTACGTTAGAGTTCCACTCCTGAAATATGATGTAGCCCAAATTCCAGTGCAAGTTAGAACACACCTAAATAAGCATCTATATTAATGCAGTTGTAAATTCTATCTTTTCCATGCATTTCAAAATCTCTCATTTCACTTCCATGGTGATGGCTTTCTTTTTGTTAGAAACACTGCCATCAGAAAAATCTGCTTTACACTTTGGAGACACAATACAGACCAAAAATTATTGAAAAGGAAAAAATATAATTTATGGGAGCTGCATCATAGCCACAAAACATTATAAACCGAGGACCGCATACGCATGAACTGATATTCCTTTATAGTGTACTGTGTTAGTTACCAACAGCAGGTCAGCATGGCATTAAGAATTTGTAGTCATTTATTAAATGAATGCAGAATCTTTTATTAACATGTCCCATTTTCGAATTCAGTAACTAATTTCCAACTTTTAGTTAGTTTGAGGTGAAGGAAAGGCAGCAAACTGGTAAAAGTTTTGTTGATGGGAATTGAATAGTTATTTTATACCTTGGGGACCACTCGTATATCTATATCAGACTTTTTAACACTAATTTGGATATACGCACTTCTCCTTTCATATAAACTAATTGTGGGAACGTTTTGTCTTTCTATTAGTTTTATTACCAGTTACTAGTAGTTTAGTGTTCTATGTAATAGATTGGGAGGTCCGAAGCTAATGTGGACGATACTTGATACTATGATTGATGTAATAGATTAAACTGATTCATGTGTAAAGAGACAGTACAGACAACTTTGAAAAACCTTTTCATGTGATATGTCATGTTTATCTACAATATTTTATTGTAACATACAGTTTTTGAAACACGTTATCTAATATTATTTCATAATTTTTATTGCAGATACTGTAATTAAGACCTTAGTAAGTATTTGTTTATGTCTTTACAGTTATATTGTGAAATCATGCCAAAAAAATTCAAGGGAGAGAACAGCAAGGCAGTTGCTGCCAGGGAAAGGAGAGCGGATGCAGCTGCTGCAGAAAAAGCTAAGAAAGACAAAGCCTTAGAAGATGCCTATTGGCAAGATGACGATAAACATATTAACAAAAAAATGGCAAGAAAGGTAATGCATCATAGTAAAGTTTTTCAGTCCTATTTGCTTCATATTTCTTATAGTACAGGTTACATTATTATTATTATTTTTATTAACCAGGCAACATGCCAAGCTGGTAATAGACAAAGGCTATGAAACAGATGGCTCCAGCAGGGAAAGTTACTCGGTCAAGAAAGGGGAAAAGAGAAGATAGAAAAGCATAAAGTTATATAAAAAAAGAAATGAGCTATTTTACTAAAACTTGTATGATTTCATCTATCTTTCTATATATATGAGCCATTTTTACCCTTATAAGGGGAGTGACAGAGTCAAGGCCAAATACTTTTACTCCTTTGGAAGAGAAAATAAAGATGAGGGGAATCCTAGTCCCTTCATTCCGTCCCATTTAGTCGACTCATTAGACACGCAGGAAAACACGGAGGAAGTATACTAGCCCTCTTCCCAGAGGGAATGGGCTTTAATATATATCAAATATTAATTGCTAATTGTATTATTTGACAACTCTGTTGATGCAGATGATATAGTATAAGTATCATAGATAGACCCCCTTAAAGGGGGGAAGTAATATTTTGTCCATGTTTCCCTGGATGTTGTAAAAGTTGATTAAATGGGGCAGTGTGGGGACTTCTGGCAACCCTCTCTACACCCATCCATTCCAGTTTACTTTTCTAGCAGGTGTTAGAAATTCCTTTGGCCACGTCACCTATACAGTCTTTCTCCACTAGTAGAGTACTATTTGTAAATATTACTTGTCTGTTAAAAAATGTTGCCTAATTAGTAAATGATACTGATGTAATAAATAAATCCAAGCTTTCTAAAGACTAACTCATTCTATTTTAATCTCTACATGTGTTATGCCTCCTTTTTCTCTTTTTTTATGATGTAGATACTTTAGTGTTCAGATATGGGATCTTGTAAAGCAGAGCAAATGTAGGGTTATCATGTTTACTAGGCAAGTCACCTAACCCAACCAAACAATTTATTGGGTTATTTTACATGGTATTCTTGGAGTTCTCATCTTCACAAAATCCATAATATGTCTGTTGCTTTTATAATAAGAACCAGCTTGATTAGTAAACACACCTCGTATTAAAAATACTTCTCAAAAGAAGACAAAAGTTTTATTCTTTATACTTTATTTTTCAGTTTCATATATTTTGTATTAACAGGATGAGAAAGAAAAAAAGCGTCAAGCTGAATTAGATAAGAAAGCAGAGTTACGAGCGCTAGTGCAAGATGAAGAGGAAGATCTAACTCCAAAAACAACTACTCCACAAAAAGTTACCCAATACCAAGTTCAGGTAATTTTGATATATGCTATTGTTAGTCATTTCATGTGTCGCAAGTAATCCCTTTTTGAACACTTGAGTCGAAGCTCAGGTTCTACCGGTAAATATATAGTATTTATTGATAGAAAAAACTGGAATGTGAGAGTTCATATTGTCACTTATCTATTATATAAATATGCACTGTAAATTCCAGCGGAATATTGAAAGGCAAGCAGCTCTGCAGAAGCAGGAAGAGGAGGAGGAGCTGTCTGTTGACGAAATACCACTCGTGGAAAATCTCAATAGATTACAAGATAATGTCGTGTCAGCAAGTGGCATTGATGAGGCACTGTCTGCCATGAGGTACGATTTTATCTTCCACATGAGTGCCACATCATGGGCATGTTTTTCGCTGTTTTATATTCTGTTCATCTTCATTATTGGGGTGGGCATAATTGTTGGAGTTGGGGCAATAAGGCTGGATGCCCTTCCTAAAGAGCATTTAAAATGTAAATCTTCTTATTTTTGTTTTCATGTCAGGAAGAGTACATATTTATTGATAGGGTGAGTAGGGTTATACTCTTGCAAATCAATATACGTATTTACTTTAATAAGAACTTTAAACAGGTCAGAGCTAGTGAATAAAAAGTCTGGACTCCCTAATTTTCCGCTCGGGCGCTATTGCGGGTTCATCATTACCAGAGTCGAGTGCACTATTGCAATCCCCTAAATAGCAACTAACTGTTACAGCTTTATAAATTATAATTTCCTCATACTTAAGTACTTCTTACATGCTGCAAAGATGTTTTCTTAATAATCATCCAACTGTAACCTCTAGTTCTGGAGCTGCAATAAAGCAGTCTCTCTCTCTATCAGTATCATGAAGGAATTTATTTTTGTCATATCCTACCTTATTATTCTGGCTTCAGGTAGTGGTAAATACAATTTCTTCAACCATTTTGAATATTTGTGATCTCACTTTTGGCACCAGCCTTGTAGTATTCTTCTTAACATTTTTCAGCTTCTATATGTAATTAAGTGCATATTAGAGGAGGGTGATTCATATTCAAGTGTGTGCCTCACTTAAGCCATGTTTATGTTTTATGTCATTATTAATCCCAATTTGGGGGTGGACACAGTGTGTGGCTGGAGAATTAAGGCTGGGTCCTTGCCAACTCCCTAGTTGAGTACTGTGGCATTGATTTTGTAAATTGACTGCTAGCTTTAATTCCCTTGCTCCATGCTGTCTGTTTCCACCATCATAATGGGGATTAATAATGACAGAATAACAAAGAACATAAATATTATAAGTTAGGATTTGATGTATTCTTCGAAGTTTTAACTTCGCTTAAATTTCTTTACAGCACGGAAGAAGGTTCTGTTGACCGTCATCCAGAGAAGAGGATGGCCACCGCTTTCAAAGCATTTGAAGAGAAGCGAATGCCCCAGATCAAAAAGGAGAATCCCACCTTACGCCTCTCACAACTGAAACAGGTGCTAAGAAAGGAGTGGCAAAAATCCCCAGAGAATCCTTTGAACAGGAGAACTTAATGGGGTGTCTCAAGATTTTTTCTTGATATCGGATCCAATATATGTTTCAGAAGTTATCGCATCCTCACGCTACTTCACACCGTCTTCTTTCCAATATAATTTGACGTTTGAAGGTACAGTTTGTGCAAATGCAAACCTGTATAATGGTAAGCCTTAGCTAAGTCTCTATAAGAGGTTCCTTTATAATAAGTGTTTGTTTTATGTCAGTCAATTCCCATTATGGAGGTGGACACTTGTGTGGCTGGGGAATTAAGGCTGGATTCCCCCCATAGTGGGCTAAATCGAAGGTCTGTCAATATTTTACCACTTGGCTGCAATGATCCCCCTTAGTATTAATTGCTTGGTTATTGTTATTAGTATAGCAGTTGTTGATAAATTGAGTCAGTAAATGGAAAGAATTTTGTCATTTTTTTTTTGTCTTTGTAATTTACCTTGACATTTATATTCAGTTTCTTATGCAACTTTATTGCATGGACTGTAACCCATTTTGGAAAATCTGTGTATGCCATACAAAAGTACTGTATTTAAATTGTATACCGTAGATACAACATTATTTTTTAATACCCAAAGAACCAGAAATGTTATACTGTAGGGTCAGTGTCAGCTGAACATTTTTATATTTTGCTTTACCACAAGAAATTATAGTTGGGGTGTCATTCCCAGTAAATTTAAGTAGTACAGTCTTGCGCAAAAATCTTCCTTTTTTAATATCTTCCCCCGACAACGTAGAAATGTCTTGCTTTTGCCAGACATTTTTTGGCAAGAACGTCAAAAAGCTACCATATAAAGTCTTACTTTGAAAAAGTATTCTTGTCCAATTCGGTTCTCTCTGAGTCTTCCTAAAGCAAAAATTAGTAATTTTGCGTTAATAATACATGCCGAACCAACTTCCAGCATGTCAGCCTTTCCAGTAACAGGTAAGACACAATAAAAAATGACCATCGCAATTTTTTTCAATTCGTCTGGAATTGCAAATTTTAATGGAAAAATATTGTCAAAGAAAAGGTAAGAACAAAAGTAAACGTTGAGTTTTTTGGTATTGCCTAGAATTGTTGGTAATGGATGTACTGTAGTAAATTTTTTAGTGTAAGAATGGTGGCAAAACTGATGATAATTTTCAATATTCTTTTAATGTTATGCATATGCAATGGCTGCAATCCCCCTTGTAAGGGGGGTGCTCGAGTCAAAGAAGCTAATACAGTATACCTCGATCAAATACTCTTGGCTCCTTGGTTATATAGAGTTGCCACGATTCCCCTCACCACCTCCCTTCTGGAGTCACCCACAGAAAAAGTAAAGTAGACAAGGAGCTCACTGTGTTAGCCAGTGGTATATCTTTTTATAAGCTTTCAGAGTAATGTAAGATGTAAACACATTACGAGATTTCCTCTTGGCTTCATTTATTATATACAACTAAAAAGGAGCACCTTGGCTTCATCATACTCTGCCTAGACTACCCCTTTCTGTCAACTATTGAGGCTCTCGTATCCTTTTAGTCGGCTATTATGGCATGCAGGGATTACGAGTTTAGCCTATTTTTACCCCATCACCAGGCACATTCTCCTCCACCATCAAAAATGGCCCATCTTAATGTGTGATGTAATCAGATCAAATGTAATTAACATCTCTTACTGCAATTTATATCATCTTGTCTTTATCTGGCAAATTTATGTGGTAACCTGCAGGCTACTCCAAACAACTTTAAAGAATGCACAAAGATTAGCAGTTTAGTACTGTAGTAAAATAACTTTAGTTGGGAACTCGACCTGACTGTTGTCATTATATTCCTAAAAATTTCAGAATGAGAAAAATGTATATATCAGTGAAAGATATTTACTTCTGCACTGAAAAGAATACTTCTGTGAGCGTGGAACATTTTATTACCAATAAATAAAGGTCCTATTCATTTTGTTTTACGTCCAGTTTTAAAATATCTTATTTGCTCAAACAGTCTGGACATGCTGTGATTGTATGGAATTCAAATATTAAACCAAGGAGAAAGCAAGTAATGATATCTACTTTAACAGAAGTTACTATTTCTCGTAATTCTAACAGAAATTCTTTGCCATGGCCACTCTGAGATGTGTGATGTCCTGTCAATTTGACAGGTACAGTGACACCAATATATATGGAAGATCAATGGATAAAAGTATGTTCATATCTTCACACGCACACTCACATAAGGAAGTCAATATTGTACACTAACTTGAAAAAAAAGAAAAATACTTTATGTACTAATACACCTTTATATTTTAACCTCTTTAACAAATAAAATTGAAAAAAAAACTTGCTTCTCAAAATCCTTCACATTCTGTTCATTGACGAGCTTCTTTTAATCAATGTTTTTCTTAGACAATATAAAAAAAATAAGAAACACGCAAAAATTCTTAAAATGGAAGTATATTCTCTGCAAATAAGAATATCATGTAAATACAGTAAAGGAATATAGTCATTAAGCATTTAAACTGTCCATCACCTTTCTCCTGAGAAGTGATTGTAATATAAACTTTTTATACTATTTTTACATTCAATACACAGGATATCTTGCAATCTTAGAATTGGGTGGATTCTATCCATGTGAGATGTTGAATGGCCTCTGCTACCCATGCTCACTTTCATTACTCTTATATTACTATGTATTTTCTTCTCTTCCACTGAGGTGAGGGTTTAAGTATACCACCTCTGTTCCCCTGCATATCGTGAATGTTGACAAAATGAGGCAGAGTGAGGGGATTGGGAATCATCCTATGTATTTTCCTTTTGCAATTAGTCAAGGAGCATGGGGATATTTTTTTTTTTTTAAATCTTGCCAGAAACCTATTATTGTGCAATAATAATATAGAAATATCTATAACATCCTTACGCAAAAAATTACGAGAAATGCGTGGATGTGTGATTTGTTAGTAAATTAATCTTTGAGGGCTGTCTTCTCAATTTCTTCAAGCACTTCTTTATGGTCTCTCTTCATCACTACCTTGGGTTTCGTCTTCTTAGGCCTGTAGAGATAACAATGAGAATGATCAATATAAACATTTCAAGGAAGGTGAATGATATTTTAGTAATACACCACTGTGACGGTGCACATTGTTAAGTTTCCAAGAAAGCAAACGACATCACTTACATAGGTAAAACACTTAAAGAGTTAACAATGATAATACTGTAATACATTTATTTATTTTTAATGTTACATCTATGCAACAGGTTAGTATTGTGCTGTGTTATTGTTTGCCGTTTTAAGTGTATATATTAATCCCAATTTAAATGGGGGTGGACATATAGGTTAGAGCATGGAATTTACTACTGACTGCCCTTTGTAATGCCCTGTAATAGGTTGAATCACAGGCCTGTCACTTCCTGAGTTAAGTGTTCTAACCACTGCATTATCGCAATCCAATTGCTAGTACAGCACTATATGGGGTATAACCTGACATATCTTTTTACTTCTGTAAGGATGGTATCACATACCTTCATTGGTCAAGCTCTATCTGTACTTACTACTAAAACTCATATACTTATTATGGGAAAATTGTATACACAAAGTTTCATAACTAGACATCTGTGGGTGCTACTGTATGAAACAAGTCATCCACATGACCTCACTGTTCAGTACTTAATATGACACACCACTACCATAGAAAAATTTGGGGGCATAGTGAGAGAGCCAAGACCGAGATTGTTTGGATATGCGATGATGAGAGAGAGAGAGAGAGGGTATGTTGGAAAAAGGATGCTAAGGATGGAGATGGCAGGCAGGAGAGGCAGGTACACCAAAGACAAGGTTTATGGATGTGGTGAGGGAGGACATGAGGGTGTGTGGTGTGATGGAGGAGGACGAAGGGGACAGGTCGATATGGGAATGGTTGATCTCCTGTGGTGACCCAATGGGAGAAGCTGAAAAATATGATAACTACAGTATAAAGTAAATTCCATTCTAAAATGGGCTTCAACCAAGAAGAAACTTAAATGTCAGTCAAACAATAAAACAGAAATCTCCACATACAGCACAGATGTTGTCAATCTTACTACTTGAAAATTAATTTTTCTTGGTAGCAAGGATATTTTCTAAATAGGAAATGACTCTATCATCCAAAAGCTACTTTCTCTAATCGGGAACTTCCCAAGCAAAATACAGGGTAATTAAGAATATCATTCTCATGCTTAGTTTAAAGGTGAAGTGGTTAGAGAGTTCAAACATGGGAAGTGACAAACCCGTGTTTGAGTCCACCACAGAATGCTAGGAAGGGCGTCCTGCCTTAATTCCCCAGCTCCAACTTGTCTGTTCCAAATTCTAATCAAATGGGTATTAATAGCATCACTTAAGCAGAAAACAGCACCATCCTAAAACTTAGTTTGAGAGAAGAGTTATTCTACAGTCATTTTGTTACAACGGCCATAAAACTTTTTTTGGACTTCATATATAAATATAGGATAAAAAAAAATTAATCCCACTTACTTGAACTTAAGTCTCGGTTCTAATATATTCCTCCGCTGGTAGTTTTTGAATCGTTCATCCAATAAGCTGACTGCTGGTTTTGCTGTCCTGAGAGAGCCAGTGACTTCACTACCAAGATTCACAGCAATATCTTCAGGTTGATACCTTTGGGATAAAAGAAATGAAAGAAAAGGAAAAGCATTCATTTGATGGATATTAATTCACTACACTTATGGGGAATAAATAGCAACTAAAAAAATAAAAGGGAAAGAAAACTAACACTAAAGAAAATACTATGAAATGTTAATTAAGAAAGTTTACAAGGAAAAGTATTTCTGAGAATCCCCAGATATGAGTACCTAGACTTTGTTTACAACTGAGTGCAACTAAGAAATCAGATTTTATCAAGTCGTTAATGTGCTTTGAGGAGTGCAGTAACCAGCTTGACTCGAGAGGTGACAGACCCATGATTGATCCTACCGAGGGGCACTAGGAAGGGTATTCAGCCTTAATTCCCCAGTTCCAATCTGTCAGTATCCACCAACATAATGGAAATTTAATAGTGACACATACTAGGAAAACATAAAAAACACTACAATAATAGTTATACATGGGTTTGTTCAATTGATTTATGCAATAAAGTAGTTAATTACTAGCACCAAGAAGAAAGCAAATTATACAAATAGATATTACATATCAAGTACAGTATAGTAAAGAAATATATCATGGAACTTACTTCAGCTTTCCAAGTCGTCGAGGTCTACTCATCTTCAATTCTAAGTTGGCCTTCCTCGTTAAGTGACGACTCTTCAACAACGAATTCCTTTCCTTGATTTCTTTTTTGTATGTCTTGATTCTGATTAAAGATAAAAAGATCTTTTATATGCTTACTGTAATGTAAAGCATATAGGGAATTTAATGTAAACCAAGTTTTCAATGCAAATTTGTGACACAGAATCAGAAACTACCAGTATTAAACAGCCAATAAAAATTATATTAAAATACCAGTAAATATACAGTATTTACCTAAATATGTTGCTCTCTCTGACACGTTTTTCTTTCATTTGTTCACTTCGTCTCTTCTGCCACTTTTGTTTTTTCTCCTTCTTTCTCTGTTTCTTGGTTTTTCTCTCTGTGGTCTTTTTACCTGTGACTGTTGGTTCTTTTTCTTTCCCCTATAAACAAATGTTCAAACTTGTAATTGGTAAGAGAGAGTATATCACTTTCTGGTATAAAGGCATTTCTATACCTACAGAAAATGGGAGCAATCTCCCTTGTGTGGGGGTTGGCCGAGTAAAACCACATAGCCATTCGACTTTGCACTCGATACTAGGTCATCCATACTGCTTCTCATAAACATGCAACCTATATCCTCCCTTTTACTTTCACTCATCCTTAACAACGGCCCTTGCATGAGCCCCTAACTGAGCATCATGGTTTTAAAACTGACCAAGATTGCTCATATTTACTGGTATATCAGTAGTTAGAGCGCTTGGCTTGGGAACTGACGAACACGTTTGGGCCCACTGCAGGGTGTTAGGAAGGGCATCCAGCCTAATTTCCTTAACTCCAACCTGTCTGTTTCCACTCCCATTCAAAGATGGATTAGCAGTGACTCATAAAAAGGTATGCAGCAACAACAACCTCTTTCTTTATAATCATCCGCTCACTGGTTGCAGACCACTCAAACTTATAAAATATTTTTCCATAAATGGAACTTTCTGTAGAAGTCCAAAAGATGGAGGCAATCATAAGAGAAAACAAAACAACATTTATGGTTCATTCAAACCCACTCATTCTTTTTTCCAAGAAAATAATATGAAAGAGTTATGTGAGGGGGGGGGGGGGGGGGGGGGCGAGGGGGGGGGCGAGGATGAGAGAGAGAGAGAGAGAGAGAGAGAGAGAGAGAGAGAGGGGGGGGGGGTGTGTGTGTGTGTGTGTGTCTGGAAAACCAATGCTTCACTCCATTCTCCTATCCTGTCATAACTTTCCTAAGAAAAAGAAAATGAAACAGTTACTATACATTATTTTTACCACTTTATCTCACTCTCCTGATAACTTACAGTATCATCCTCATCGCTCTCACTTTCTTCCACAGCCTCAGTAGTTGGCAAGCCTTCAGACATTTCCTTCATCCATGTCTCTTCAGTTGGGGCATCATCAATTGTTGGGTACATCTTCGTGGTCAGTCCAATGTACTTTCCCGCTTCTTTACGTAGTTTAATTTGCTGCTGCACTGCTCTCTGCAGGAGATTTTGGTGATCCTCAAAGGCAGGGTTGTAAGATTGACCTGTATGGTGACAATGGGTCAAAATGAGATACATGAGCTATAAAATGATAAAATATCCCCCCGGGAGTAAGAATACCTCCTCTGTGTTCACTGCATTTTAAGAAAGTATAGTAAATGGGGTTAGAGTGAGTGAACACGGAATCCCCTCCTCTGTATTTTCCATCCACAGTCTATATGCTTTGGCACAGCTACCCCCTTTATAAGGGGGATTATGGCTTTGTATATAGATACACAAAAAGAGAAATGGCCAACACCACTCTTTGTTATATTTTACAAAAGGCATACCAAATGGATATTTTTGCTACCATCAAAGGCACCACACATGAGGGTACAGAGAGCCCCACACATTTGATTATTTAAAATGTGCATTTATAGATATTACTCAATTTTATTTTCAAGAAAAATGTCTACTCTAAAGATTTAGTGGATAGTCTAAAGGAGGATGAGAAACTTACGATGATGATTTACTTTCTACTTTCAACTATAACAGAAGAAGTGAGCTAAAAGTGGCTTCATCATATACTTTCCATTTTTCACCTTTATTATCAGTAATTCTGTGACAAGAAAGTTTTGCTGGAGTAGGGTGTAATGCATAGAAATACATAGAATTGCCATCCCATACAAACATTACTATATAAATTCACCTCTGCAATAAAGGTGTCTAAGGATTCTAAAAGGCAACATAAGTAACATAAATCTCAATTATTATAATTATTTTCATTATTATTTGTATATGCAAAGGAGCAAGCCCATTTGTAAATATTGAAGATAATTGACCAGATGTCTCCAATATGGGGAGCAACTTGAAAAGGAAAGAGAAAAAAAAAAAAAAATTATACAAAATGGTACAATTCAGTATAGCAATACTGGCATACAACCAGTATCATCAGCACATACAAACAAATAAAATATGAAAGTGTAAATTTACCCGGATCAGGAGCCGCAACTGCGGGTAGTGCCGAAGTCTGTTTGTATCTCCAAGTAGGAACATTAATAGGACGTTTCTTTGTACTGATGGAGTAGTACTTAACAATACCATCCGCAAAACTTTCATCTACACCATTCTCCTGACAGTCTTTCACAAATTCGTTACCTGCAAAAATATAATCCATATCTATGGTTACAATAAAGCACAGTTTAATGTGTTATGCCCTTCATAACACCCAACAGAGGGCTCAAACATGGGTTTGCCACTTTCCGAGTCGAGTACTCTAACCATTGTGCTGTTAAGGCTAGATGATCTGCCCAACTCCCCACAGTGGGCTAGAACACGGGTTTGTAACTTTCCCAAGTGAAATACTTACCTACAGCTGTCACATGCTCAAACAATGGCATTCCGTGAGGCATGATATCCTTAAATGCTCTTCCTTCACATCTATAATGGGCATCAGTAATATACAATATCTATATATCGCAAGCAAGGCCAATTCTTCCCAAATAGACTATATAACAAAAGCAAAAAGTAATGTTCATATATGAATCAAATCAGCTAAAACAGAATTTACATCAGACAAAATTTAGTGTAGAACAGAGCCTAATGAGAATTAGTTATATGAATATTATCACAAAACAAATGACAAAATGGACCCTACATGAAGACATGCAATGCGATATATTTGTCAGAGTTCAACAAATGGTATATAACAAGATAAGAAAGACAAAAAGAAACATATAAAGATTATTGCTAATAATCACAGAGACGATTCTGCAATTCAAACACAGATGTAATGCATGTTTCCCATTACAGGAAAAGTAGTAGCACTGAGGTGTATACAGTACTTACAAAGACAAATCATCTTAATTCAACAACTTAGGATATTTTATTTTGCTTTATGTGTCAATTTTAATCCCCACTACAGGGGTGATAACAGTATTATTTTTTTTATGTGTCATTATTAAGCCTCACTACGGGGGTGAACAGATATATTGGAGCTGGGGGATTAGGGCTGGATGCCCTTCCTAATGCCCCAAGAGGGCTCGTTTGCAGGTCTGTCACCTTCCGAGTGAATATTCAAACCATTACACTACCATAGATCCCAGCTGATGGTAGTTTACTATTATTAAACTTACAATTATCATCCCAGGCATCTTGAGTCCAATTCACTTCCATCTTATTAGAAACCTTGGCAACGATTGGCTTTCGTGCTGCTATTATCTGCTTCACTTGTTTCCTGGATCTTTTGACAAGATGTGGCTTCTTGAGTAAAACTTCTTTTTGATTCTCCTTTGTATTCAGCACCGCATTCACTTTATCTTTTTTCGTTCTGAAAAATATCAACCACCATAAGTCACTGAAATATATCTACAAGAATGAGTCACAGGAAAATATCACCTACAGTAATTCGGAAAAATATCAACTACAATTATTCTTACAAACATCATATACAATAATTCTGAAAAACAGAAACTACAAGAATTCACTGATGGATAATCTTTCTTCTAGATAAGTTTTTGGCTTTGACTCAGCCACCCCCCATACAAGGGGGATTATAGCTTTTGTATATAGACAGAATAAAAAATCAAGCTATGGAAAAGGATTTCTGTCCATTAAAGACTCTTGCTTGTAAAGGTGTTTTATCCAAGAATTGCAAAACAACCTTAATTAGTACACTGAGTAGTATAATAATTAGACTATTTTCAGTCAACAGTGAGCCATCCATTCTGAAAAACTTATAAAACAGAGCAGGTAGGCTAAGTTTGCTTGACTATTAACCTAATACTTTGTGTGCCATTTTATGTGTTACTATTAATCTCCACTTGAATGGAAGCAAACACAGACAGATTGGAGCAAGAGTTAAGCTGGATACTCTTCCTAATGCCCAGCAGAGGGATGGAGCAGAGGTATATCACTTCCAATATTAAGCGTTCTAACCAATGAGTTACCATGACCCTCAGATGTGTAAGTATATTATATCCATCAAATCAAAATCCAAGACTCAAACTAAGGTAAGTGTATTTTAAAAGAGCATACTTGTATGTAGCGCATTGGTTAGAGTACTCAACTTGGGAGTTCACAGACTTGCAACTAAGCCCATAGCCGGATGCTAGGGTGGGCGGCAAGCCTTAATTCCTCGGCTTCAACCTGTCTGTGTCCATTTCAAATTACAGGGATTAATAGTGACACAAAATGACAATACACATATGTAATACTTTATAATGAAATGATGTTTCCTGGATTATCTTATTACAACAAAAAACACACAGCCAACTATCATGGAGGAGAGTCCGGCAATTATGTCATATTTTGTTACTTGGACCTGATCACCCACTTATATACTAAAAACCAGAATACCTCCTAGGTATTCCCCTGTGTCGTATAAGTCGGCTAAATGGGGCAGAATGAGGGGACTGGGAATCTCCACCTTGTATGTACCTTCCACAGAGTCAATGTTTTCAGCCATAATTCCCCCGTATATGGGAAATTATGGCTTTTCTATATGGTTAGACAGATGAAAGTTTAAAGGCAATATTAATATTTTTACAAATTCTTCCAATTTTCTTATGAGTTCCCTCTACAACTTAAAACTGTAAGTAGAGAGTTTCTTTCTTGCTAAGGCAATGATAAAAAACACTCCAAATGCTTCATTATTGTCAGGCTTGGGTGTGATAGATGCTAGACATATATGTCAATCAGCATTGTATAAAAAAAAATGTTTCACCATCGCCAACAATGATAATGACCTTAGCCTTGAATTAGGTTATATGACGCCAGCAATCACAATGTAGTCGCCGTGGCTCAGTCGGTAGCGTCTCCGACTCTGAGGCGTCAGGTCGAGGGTTCGCGCCCCGTCACGGTCTGAGGTTAGCAAAGGCATGCACTCAGCGAAAGGATTACATCTGCCAAAACAAGTCCTTCGCAAGAAGGCAACCGTCCTAGCCCTTGGTTGATAAGGGAGTCCGTGACGTAAAGCCGGAACCGGAACGCCAGCAATCACAATATTGCTATTTATCACAACTTACATACTTACTCTTAAAATTCAAAGTTAATAGTCACTGAGAACACACTTACTTTTCCTTGTGAGTCGTTTTTGCACCTTGTAGTCCATTCAGCAACCTATGACTATAAAGTGTCTTCACAGGATGTCTCCGCCTACTGGTTTTATAGCCTTCCTTATGGCCTCTTCGGGTGTCTATGGTATATGTAACTGGCTGAGTAACTGCATCTATGTAAAAAAAAAGATAATCGATTTATTTATTATAAAGAGAAAGAAATTAGTTAGCATTACTATATATGCATCTACATTGTATGCTAAAAAATACTGGGAGTCGACTATGAGAGGTCTGTGAAACAAATAAATTATTCCAAGTCTACTCTCCTGTTACAACTTATAAATTCGTTCTGTATATCAAAACTACATTGTAGCTTCTGTAGTAAACTGTGCACTTCTATCCTGTAGATCCCAACAGTAGGATGCAAAAATATGGAATAATAATGCACCATATTATATATCATAACGAGTCCCCACGAATGGGGGTGGATACAGACAGGTTTGAGCTGGGGTATCAATTTTTATACCTCACTGAATTCGTTTATATATGGCTACAATGCATGTAAGTTGCTTGCAATCAGTTAAGCAGTGATTGCTGCAAAGTGAGGACTATATTAAGAAAACATGCTTTCGTGAACCATGAAAATTAGCAGCTTTGAGATAAGAGCGAACAAAAAATTCTTGATGAAACTCGAATGGAAGGGGATGCAGATTATTGAGGCTTTGCAGAGAGTTTATAGCGATGACGCTCGAAAGAAAATAGCCGTCAACAAGCGGATTCTGTGATTCCGAGAAGTCAGGGAAGACCTGGAAGATGATCCTCGGAATGGGAGACCAAGGACACCGAAAAATGATGAAATGATTGATGCCGTTAGAAATTTCATTGAAGAAGGTAGAAGAATAACAGCTATTCAAATAGCTTTGGCCCTGGAAATTTCATATGGCTCAGTAAATTCAATTTTACATGAAGATCTGGGACTCAGAAAGTTTTCTGTGTGATGGGTCCCAAAAGCATTGCACCCAAGCCAGCTGATTCTTCGAACTGATCATGCATTGGAAATTCTAAGATAGATTGAGGGAGATGAAGAGCTGTTTATGACTCAGATTATTCCTGGCGATGAAACCTGGATCTACCATAAGGATTCTGAAACTAAATTGCAGTCCAAAAAATGGCTTCAGCATAGATAATCTAGAGTCTAGTTTCTAGAACAATCAAGTTCAAATCTGTAAGGTCAGTTCAGAATGTGATAGCCACCATGTTCTGGGATTCAGAAGGATGATACTTCTGGACTTCCTTGAAGGAATAATAACAGATAACAGACCTTGCTATGCAGGAGTTTTAAAGAAACTGAAGGCAGCATTGGTAAAAAATACGGCAAGGAAAGCTTCATGGTCAAATCCTCTTTCATCATCAAAATGCACCAGCACATTCTGCGAGAGTTGCAAAGGATGTGATTCGAGAGTTCCAATGGGAAGTGCTACCTCACCTACCTTACAGTCCAGATCTCACCCCATCATACGTCTTCCTCTTTCCAAACTTCAAAGAAGCACTAAAAGGAGCCCGCTTTGAAAACATGAATGAAGTTAAAATGCTGTACAGTAATCCCTCGCTATATCACGATTCACCTACTGCGAATTCAGTGCATAGTGGATTTTTTGGGTAAGGAAAAGAAAAAAAAATAATAATAATAATGACTGTAACACCAGGACGGGCCAAAAACTAATAAAATAAAACAGCCTTTATCGGGTCTAGGCACGAAGAATACATAAAGTAAAGAGAAACAGACATGGAGAGTGTAATGACCTGTCAGATGTGCAGGGATAATAAAAGATGTGCAATGAATATCCAAGAATATTCAGTGTAGCTGGGGCCATGAGCCAACCTACAACTGGATACTTGTATATTTTATATCGCAGATTTTCTGGGTATATGCTATTTTTGAGCACGAGGATGCAAATGTTTTGCCACCTCCGTATCAGCTGATGCACCCTCGCACATAAAGTTTGCTGTTTGTTCTTAATGCTTTTTTTCAATTTTCTTCATAATATTCGATTGCATTAAGCGGTAGAAGAGGAGGAGGATGCGAGAGAACGAACCTCTAACAAAAACGTTTTGCCGTTTCCGTATCAGCTGATGCTTATCACTATGCAGACACAATATCTTACTCATAAAATATTTATTTACTCACCCTATTTGGGGTTTATCTAATTCTCAAGATTATAATATTATTAATATTCCTTGATTATAAACATTTTTCTATCTTCTTTACAAATCGACCATGCTGCATGAAATCTTAACGTAAATAAAGTCAGCTGGGAGAAAAAGAAAACTATACAATTCGTTACAAAGAAAACGTATATCGTACTGTACATGGGAAACTTATATGAAATATATATATACTCTACACGCTATTTCCCAGACATTATTATATCGAAAGTTTGTTTGCTGTTTGTTCTTAATGCTTTTATCAATTCTCTTCATAATATTCGATTGCATTAAGCAGTAGAGGAGAAGGAGGATGTGGGAGAACGAACCTCTATCTGCAAACGTTTTGGCACATCTGTATCAGCTGATACACCCTCGCAGGCTATTT
>JAXCGZ010015190.1:0-85000 GCA_037179515.1 Halocaridina rubra | reverse complement strand
ATTTTCATGATGTCTATTTCAAAAATTCTCCTTAGATCTTATTATTATTATTATTATTATTATTACGAATTTGTAATTAAACCATTATTTTTACAATAAATAATGTAGTTTTGGTTGAATGAACAAGAGTTAATTAAAGATCTCTCTCTCTTCAACATTCTATTCTACCCAACCCCCCACACTCTCTTTGTCCCAGCAAACTAGGAGGGGCACTGTACACAGTTATTAAAGAAAATAAACCAACAGATGTACAAATAACGATGAGCCCTTAATAATAATAATAATAATAATAATAATAATAATAATAATAATAATAATCTCCACAATCAACATCAAAGGAAAATTATCGACAATAATAATAATAATAATAATATATAATAATAATAACAATAATAATAATAATAATAATAAGATCTAAGGAGACTTATTGGAATAGACATGATGAAAGTAATGCATAGGTATATTAAAATCCAGCAGAGAGCTGGATATGCATTACACATCTTTTATAATCCCTTCACATCTGACAGGTCATTACACTCCATCTCTGTTTCTCTTTACAGCCTGATAAAGGCTGTCTTATTTTATCATTTTTTGGCACATCCTGGTGTCGCAATAATTTTTTTTTTCCCCTCCCCCCAAAAAAAAATCCGCGATGCACTGAATCTGCGATAGGTGAACCGCGAAATAACGAGGGATTACTGTATATATATATTATATATATATATATATATATATATATATATATATATATATATATATACTGTATTGTATTTTTATCTTGACTGGAATTTACTTTTGATCTGACAGCTGAATTAACAAAATCTAAGCATATATAAGAATATTTTCGAAACAATACATCAGATATCCTTCTAAAAAAACTACAGAAAGAAACCATATCTTACCTTTGCCTTTAGAATCTTCACCAACATCAAGAAATAGCATTTCCTCATCCTTTCTCTCTTCCAATGGGCCACTGAAAAAGTACATACATGACTATAGTTATATGTTTCATCTTGCAAAGGACTGAAGTGGCACAGTGGTGAGACCACTTGATTTAGGAAGTAATAAAGTCACATCTGTGCCCATCACAGGGCGTTAGGAAAGAGCATCCAACTTTACTTCCCCAGCTCAAACCAATCAATGTGCACTCTCATTCGATTGGGTGATTAATACTGTGGTCCCCTACGCTATTTCCTTTGACTATCCTGCTAAAATCTGTCTTTGTAAACAGTTCTTTCAACAGTACACAGAATAATTGAAATTTATTATGAATAAATATAAATTGCAATTAATTATACAAACAGGCATGCATTTATACATGCATACTTTAAGTCCTATATATATTTTAAATGTTTGAATCAATAGATATTAACCTTTTACACACTAAATAGCCATGGCATATTTTGAATGGAAATACTGTACTCAAAATCTTGCTATATCAGATTTTAGGAATATTTACTTCTTTAACAAATCTTTATATTATTTCTTAAATGAGCATAACTACTGGCCAGGTAATAGTTTCTTTTTAATTATACAGAAGAGTAGTTATCATCTTTTCACACTAGAGTGCATAACAAAATGGTGCATGTTTACTTGCACACCCCCAAAAAGTAAATTAAAAGTACTGTACAAAACATTGTAAAAATGAGCTAAACCAATCAAAAACTAATAATATCAATTATCAACTTGTCCCTTAATTGGGGCTGAAGTAACCTAACTAACTTAACCAAACTTCACCTACTATTATAATACATTCATGAGATATATTTCCACACTCGGGGTGTGGAAGTAAACATTTGTCAATAAAGGTAAACCTAGAAAGTGTGGCACTTGAGTTAATATGGCTTAGTGAATTAAAAAACAAAGAAACAATGTCATGTAGAGTGCAGTATCTGTACAGTAAATAACAGCACCTTAACGTCAAAACATTACGTACACCTAGGATGTATTTGCATAAAAACAGCTGAGATATACTCTTCCGATAATCGCCATCGTTACTATATCATACATGAGATAAACTTGCCAAATATGAAATGTGCTGTGTTCTTTGGACATTTCATAACCAAGTAATAATACTTAACAAGCGTGAGCTCATAACAAATTCTTTACAAAACAGCCAGAGTGGATGTCAAAATACAATGATGAACACAATATAGTCACTATCAACAGGAGAACTAATTAACCAGTCTCTGTCCGAGAAGTTACTCTTTCATAACTTCACCATAATTAAATTCTCAATTTTGTTTACGGATTAAGAGAATAAAAGCCACCTATGACTAAGTTTTGAAAATTATGAGCAAATTTGCTTGAATATATTAAAAAATTGGCAAAAATAGTAACTCACAGTTTATGAATATTTTGGTCTAGTTATTAGCAACTGCAAAGCATTTTTACATAGGTATCATTATTCTACAAGAATGTTATTTAGTCATACTAAACTGGCTGTCTACGAAATATGCACTTGAGGCACTTTTTTATTATGTTGTGAATATTACAGACCAGAAAGAAACAATATTATTGAATTACAACAACCTTATGAAGAAGACCTAAACAGAGTAATTGGAAGAATTTTATTTGAAAAGAAAAATTTTGAAGTAAAGAAAGAATATATTAATAAATTCTGGAGACTAAGAGAAATAAAGTTAAAGGAAATACTGGAAGCACGTAACACGCAAAGACTATAATCAAGATAAGAGGTTCCGATTCACAAGAGATACCTCAGCACTACAACTGAAATGAACTGAGGATAGGGTGAGGAGTGCTTGGGTGTAACATACGTTAGAGGCTTGCCATTACCTAGCAACCTAACCTAACTGAATAATGGTACAATACTGATATTACAAGCATACTTGTTTGTAATTATTTTTGTGGTCTCTTCTAACGTCTTCGACTAGAAGATATAAATATATGGTATCCATTTATGGCTCATGCTCACCCATATCTCTCCTCTCGTCGTTTTTCCTCAAGCAACTCTTCTACATCTTGTATTTGAACCTTCTTACGCCATGCTTTCTTCTTATTCTTATTATATCTCTTTCTTTTCGAGGCAGACACATTTTCAATAATTTTGACGTTCTTCACCATGGTGCTCTGTTATAATTTCTTATGCTCGATTGTCTCGTGTTGTCCTTTACTGGAGTTTTTCGATCAACGAGTATTCTATATAGAGTAAGCAGTTACTCTATTTTACTCCCTTTTGAAGTATCTATAAAAGGACGAGATACTTTTTTTTTTTATCACATTACATATTAAATTAGAATTTCATCTCTAATACTAATTTAATGTGTAGTAAGCCTGCGTGCTAATCTGAAGAACTCCAACATAAAATAAAGATGATAATAAAATCTAAGAAGAGAATGTTCAAAATAACGGTAGAAATATTTCATGAATCATTTTAATATGTTAGCACTTATAGAGGAAATATGTTGTGGTACTTTAAAATGATACCAAGAATGGAAAAAATTTCAAGGAAATAAGAAAATTATGAGTAAGGCAGGGAAAACTTGGGAGATAGTGTAAGTCAATTATCCCATAGGCCTTAGAGTCTTCTGTTGTCTTATATATGCCAATAACCTGATAGGGTGCAAAATATTTATATAAAATTGTACTCTTACTGCATAAAATTATAAAATAGCCAATTTATGACAACAGTATGTGTGAATGTGCGATTGTTTGCAATTCGTCCTCAGGTATAAAATATTGTCTCTACAACATCGACCTTTTTGTTAGTCTATGAAAAGAGTCGTTGTTCGTCGTCTTCTGTGCGATTTACTTAAGGAATGACAATGATGATAAATAAGGTCTATCTATATACATTATCACTTCATGGCATCAAGATCCTTAAGCACTACAGTGAAACAGTAGCATAGCAGAGGTATGACTTCAGCAATTTTAGCAAAGGCAATGGCTAATGTGAGTATTGATGGAATGGTGTATTGACGTAAGGTAGTATTTTAACTACCCCAGCTGAAAGCATGTAAACATGCCATAAGGAGACGAATTTAGGAAGACCTACAGTTTAGCGGGCCATACAATTGTTCAAAACCTACCAATAGATGGTGATAGGCTCTGACTTGAGAACTGGAGGATGAACACAACCAAAATGGTGACAATAGGCATACGAAACAGTTTTTTACTATCCTAACTAAAAATACTTACCTAACCTCAACCAGGGGGGCTTCGCCCCCTGGGACCCCCATCTTATTATCCTAACTAAAGATACTTACCTAACCTTCAGTCGAACTACTTACCTGAGTGGAGGGATGAGGTCGTTGAGCTGCATGACCAGCTAAACTGTAAACTACCCCGAATTTAGTATCCCAAGGTCCTTACAGGGGCACCTAAAACATTTACCAATAAGAATTTAGCTTCATATAGGTATGACATTCTAAAATGTTAAACCTTCCAGGTCGGCAAATGGTATTTAAACTGTTATTCGTGATCTTAAACACGAATAATTATTTGTTTTCCTAGAATAAAGCTAACAGTGGTATGTTAAAACGAGGAGCTGTGTCAAATGGAAATTTATTCTAACTATATTCCAAGGGATACCTGTTACTGTGAGGGAGCTTTGGTGTTACACCCAGTACCTAGGTTTTGGCCATTTATGTAGTTTTCTGTGTGTCACAATAAGTCTTTATTCGAATAGGAGTGGACACACATGTAGGAGCTGGGGGATTAAGGCTGATTTTATCAAAACTAGCATATTTCGAAATATTTAGGTACCAGTGAAAGAGTATGCCATACAGTTTGTGCAGTTTGGTCAGGGGTTGTTTGCCGTTTAATGTGTCACTATTAATCTGAATTATGAGGGTGGACACAGACAGCTTGGAGCCTGGGAAAAAGTTATGGATGTCCTTCTTAACGCCACCATTGGCTCGTGCGCTGGTCTGTTTTGGTCAGGAGTAATTTACCACAATAGGAATTCTTCGGATTTAACGAACAGAAGGCAATTGATCTGTTTATGCGACATCAGTACAGATTATGACTATGCAGTTTGCATTTTAATCGTATATTTTTTGTACACCTTCAAGTTCTACAAATTATTAATCTAAGCTATAAAAAGATGCCGGTGTGAATATTGACAGCTTTGGGTAAAGATCTAATTACCCTAACAAATAATTGGTCTTTTTTGATGATAATTGTATGCTAATATTGTTATTACTGATTCCTTACCTCATCTTGGCATTGCACTTCCTTGAAATATTAGTATGTTTTTTTTTTTATTATTTAATGTTTATTTACTTCCTCCCCGCCGTGGACTTGATCGTGGATCCGTTTCTTCCCAATCGAGCATTCTACTGCTATACTACGGCGGTCCCCATTAAATATGGGTAAACTAAGCATAACTTATTCATGCATTACAATCTGTCTACATTGAATTACGAAACCTTTTTAGATGTGCAGTTATAAAGTTTACTCTTCAGATATCAAGAGTATCCATAGGACAATTACGTCCCATATATGACTATTTATTTATATACTTGACTTGGGCTTTTAAGAAACAATATTCAATATTTTTGTGTCCCAAGCATTCCCTATTCAAATGGGACTGATTATATATGTTAGAGTCGTAGGATTTAGGACGCTTTCAGACCAAAGTGGCACGTCGCATGTTGCATGCCACTTGAAAACGAACATCCGGATATATATGAAACCTTTCATACTGAAATGGCATGACACTTCCCATGTGTCACGCCACTTCTGTGTGAAAGGATTCATATATTTCCGGATGTTCGTTTTCAACTGGCGTGCCACGTGGCATGCCACGTGCGGTATGCCACTTTGGTGTGAAAGCGGCCTAAGGTATGGTTGCTTTCGTTAGTCGCTTCCTGACTCGCGCATTCTACCACTGAGCTGTCGTGGCACAGTTTCTCGTGGTCTCTTGCTTAAATTTGTCAAAGGAGACTTACTAATTCTTAATAAAATAAAGAAGACAATCAACATCAAAGATACTTCACATAAAATATAATTTATGGAACAAAGTTTTTTGTTTTCGAACATTTTAGAACAATCATTCACTCTCTAACAAGTATCATTCACTATGCAGTGTTTTATTTGAGAGAGAGAGAGAGAGAGAGAGAGAGAGAGAGAGAGAGAGAGAGAGAGAGAGGAGAGAGAGAGAGAGAGACTTTTATATGTAAACAACCTCCATTATCCCCCCTTCAAGAAAAAAACAAATTAGAAATATGAGCATAGGGTTTGGTCAGGTTAGTTTAGTTCCTGGGTTCAGTTTAGTTCCTGGGTTCATCCAGTGAGGACGTGCTTCCAGTAGCTCTAATCTTGACCAAACTTAGTACAATGGAGAGTGGTGGTGTTCTTTGTGCTGGTGGTGTTAGTGGTAGTGGTGTTGGTGGTGGTGTCGTTGTTGGTGCTGTTTGTGGCTGTGCTGGGGATTTGTCCTCGTCTGACGCAAGCAAACTCATTTTTAATTTAAGAAATGAGTTGGCCGCAGTCAGGCAGGAGGTCAGATCCTTAGTTGAGGAGAACAGGGATCTGAGAGGTAAAGTAGAGGTGTTAACCAGGAAGGGTCGATTGAATAATGAAGACGACTGGAAAGTTGTGAATAAGGGTTCAACGAAAATGGTTCTCAAGAAAAATGATACTTTTAGACTACAGGTTGCTAATTCATTTAGGTCACTTAGAGATGAATGTGACAATGGCGGCAGTAATTCTTCAGGAACCATAGAGTCAGATAGGTGTACTAGCGATCGTAAAAATGGAAGTGGGAAAAGCTCTCAGGTCAAGAGCCTAGGTAAGTCTCCCAAGGTCGGAGTAACCCATCCTCCGGATAAGTCTCGTTCTTTGGTAATTGTAGGGGATTCACTATGCAGATATGTAGACAGGAAACTCAGGCATAGAGTTAGAGGAAAATATTTTTTCCCTGGAGCAGGTATGAAGAAGGTGGGTGAGTCAATAAACAGCTGGATTGAGAAAAAAGATGTTGTTTGTTTGATAGCTGGTGGAAATGACGTGCAGGATGGTAGAAGTGAAGAGCTGATTAGGTTGTATAGACAAGCCCTGGATAAGATTAGGAAAAGGGGTGCAGTTCCTGTGATGTGTGGTATTCTCCCTAGGCTTAGCCAAAGTTCAGAGTGGTGGTCTCGAGCTATAGGAGTAAATGCTAGGATGAAAGTCTTCTGTCGGGAGAATAATATAGGTTTTATAGACGGGTGGGATCACTTCACTAGTCGTAAGCATATGTATGCAAGGGATGGAGTGCATCTTTCTAATTCAGGTGTCTCGGTATTGGCTGGTATGATAGACAGAGAGGTAGGGGGGTTTTGTTAGACACAAATAATGAAATGATTAATACTTGTGCAGAGAAATTAGTCAGTAAGGGTTCAGTAAATAGTGGGTCAAATAACTGGGAGTCTAAGGATAAGAACCATTTGTTACATAGAACAAATATTAACAAAAAGAATAGCCACAAGAAGGGTGAAGCTAGAGAAAGTTTAAAAGTATATTATACAAATAGCCGTAGTTTAGGTAACAAGATAGAAGAACTGAGAGCCATAGTATGTAGTGAGAGACCGGATATAATATGCATTAGTGAAAGTTGGATTAAATTAGAAAGCAAACACCTTAAAGCTGAGTACATAATTACAGGATATAAACTTTATAATGCTGATCGTAGTGCAGATAAAAGAGGGGGAGGGGTAATTATGTATATTAAAGATAGCCTCAGAAGCTGCATTAAGTCTGGAATTAAGACAAATCTAAATTCAGAAACCTTATGGGTTGAAATTAAAAATAATATAGAAAGTCTAGTTGTAGGAGTAGTCTACAGACCACCTGATCTAGATAATATAGAGTCGCAAGTTATATACGATGAAATTTCTAAAGTGAGCAGGTCAAATAGAGTTTGCATTGTAGGCGATTTTAATTTTAGACATATTAACTGGGAAACCATAACAGGTGATAGTAGCTCTAAGGAGTTTTTGGAAGTAGTAGAAGACAATTTCCTTTCTCAGCATGTACATGAAGCAACACGGGGGGTGAATACACTAGATTTAGTTCTTAGTAATAGAGAGAATATGGTTACAAATTTAGAAGTTGGTGAAAAATTGGGCAACAGTGACCATGATTCCATTAGATTTAACATAATTTTCAAGGAAACTATAAAGGAAAATAAGAATATTGTTCCAAACTTTAGAGCAGGAGATTTTGAGGGCTTAAAAACTAAATTATCTAATGAGGTATGGGAAGGGATTTCTGGGGTACAGATGTGGGTAGTTAATCCAGCAGGTCAGGTCGCAGGTAGCGGATTACCCCGAAATTTGGGTACCACATGCCAAGGATTATCACAAGATAAGATCAATACATTAAATTCTCTCACAGGAAAGAACAGCAGCCCGTCAGTTAATATAAATTTGGATGAGGAATATAACAATTTTGTCATGACTCTTAAGAATAGTCAGAGAGACTATATTCCCATGAAACATTGCAGATCAAGAAAAAATGACCCTAAATGGATGAACAATAGAATAAAGAATCTTATAGGTATTAAAAGAGGAATATACAGGAAACTAAAAAGAGGTGAAGAGCAGGTGAGGCAGCAATATATACAGTTAAACAGGGAAGTTAAAAAGATAGTTAGAGAGTCGAAAAGAAAATACGAAGTTCGAATAGCAGGAGAAGCTAAAGAAAATCCTAAAGGGTTTTATCAACATTATCAAACAAAATTTAAGGAAAAAGTCGGACCAATTGAAGTAGCCAATGGCCATATCACAGATGACGATAAAGTGATGTGTACATGTTTAAATGATTATTTCTTATCTGTATTTACAAATGAAAACTTGGAAAATATTCCGGAAGTAGAATCCTTTTACAGAGACAGTCCCGATAATATACTTAGTTCAATAAATATTACGAGAGAGGAGGTAATAAAAGAAATAGATAAATTAAAGGCTCATAAATCTCCGGGACCTGATGGAATATATGCTAGAATATTAAAGGAATGCAAGGAAGAGCTTAGTTGTCCTCTAACTGCATTATTTAATAATTCAATAAAATTAGGATCGGTACCCATGGAGTGGAAATTGGCAGATGTGGTACCAATATTTAAAAAAGGAGAACGTGTTAAAAAGAATAATTATAGGCCGGTAAGTTTAACGTCAACAGTGGGTAAGATTCTAGAATCCATAATTGCAAATAAAATAAGGGCACATCTAGAATTACACAGACTGATAAAACTTTCACAACACGGGTTTCTTAAGGGTTTTTCGTGCCTTACAAACTTACTGTCTTTTTATTCAGAAGTTTACGAGGCAGTAGATTGTGGCAAAGAATATGATACAATATATCTAGATTTTAGCAAAGCTTTTGATAGAGTTCCTCACAAAAGGTTAGTTAAAAAGCTGGAAGCTCATGGTATAGGAGGAGCTGTGCTCAGATGGATCAAACAATGGTTAAAAGACAGAAAACAGAGGGTTTGCATAAATGGAGAGAAATCAGAGTGGGGCTCGGTTACAAGCGGGGTACCACAAGGCTCGGTACTGGGTCCTCTATTATTCATCGTATATCTAAATGATCTGGATTCGGATATCAGTAGTAACCTAAGTAAATTCGCAGACGACACTAAAATAGGTAGAACTATAAATGGAAAAGAAGACATTCATGCTTTACAGGAAGATCTAAATAGATTATCTGAATGGTCGGACAAATGGCAAATGGAATTTAATGTTGAAAAATGTAAAGTAGTTAAAATGGGTACTATAAAAGACAATACTAGTTATAAGCTAAATAACCATGAAATCATGAGTTCTCAGTGTGAAAGGGATTTGGGAGTTCTTGTGAGTAGTAGTCTTAAGCCAAGAGAGCAATGCACAGCAGTCAGAAATAAAGCAAACAGAATTTTAGGATTTATCTCAAGAAGCGTCAGCAATAGGACGGAAAAAGTTATTTTGCAGCTCTATCTTGCATTAGTTAGGCCCCATTTAGATTATGCTGTGCAATTCTGGTCACCCTATTATAGAATGGAAATTGAATCCTTGGAGAGAGTGCAACGAAGAATGACCAAGATGATACACAATATCAGAAATCTACCATATGAGGACAGATTAAAAAAACTTAATCTACATTCTCTAGAGAGGCGAAGAGTTAGGGGGGATATGATTGAAGTGTATAAATGGTTTAAAGGGATTAACAAGGGAGATATTAATAAAGTTTTAAAAATTCATGATCAAACCAGAACTCGTAATAATGGATTTAAGCTTGATAAATTTAGGTTCAGAAGGGAAATTGGTAAAAATTGGTTTGGTAATAGAGTAGCTGATGCATGGAACAAGCTTCCTAGTATGATAGTAAATGCCAATACCTTAGACACCTTCAAATGTAGATTAGATAGACATATGACAGAGGTAGGGTGGGTATGAATAGGTTAGTGCTTATTAGAAAAATCATAAAAAGAAAAACAGAATAAATAAGTAGAGTAGAATAGAATAGGTTAGACATGCTGAAAATACAATTCAAAAATGGAGCTGCCTCGTGTGTGCCAGTAGGCATGTTGCAGTGTCCTCTATTCTTATGTTCTTATGTTCTTATGTTACAAATATTAGCTGAAAAGATGGTAATTGCAACTTAAGGATAGGTTAGGTTGGCATAGGTTATGGATGTAAATTTTAACATCGGCTGAATAAAATTTAAAATTTAAGATTGTATAATACAAAATTGACTGTAAATCACACATTACAACAGCACCGAAACAGAGATAGAAAATTATAGAATAATAAGAAAAAGAATATAAGGTCACTCTACTTTTGCGCTTCTGCGCCTTCTTTTGCTAATTCGCTAGGTCGGTTTGTAAACAATAAAAGCCTTGGGACTAAGAGGTAGGGAGGGCTAAAACCTCTCTTATTTCGGTCTCAGCCCTTCCTCATAATGTCGGCAACGATCGATTTGAAGTCCGGTGGGGGTCTTGGGGGCTTCAAGAGATGGACGAAGTAAGTAATGACGTAAAGCATTTGGCTATAACGCCTTAAATTCCCGTAGCATCATCCCTTTCTTATGCGCGCCAACATGTAGAAGCGGCCATTTAAGCCTCGCCTTCATTATCGTTTCGCTGCTTCATTAGGTCGCGTCTGGGTCGGTCACGAATAGTTAGTGACCCCACCTAATTGCGCATTCATTCTTTGTCAAGGGATGGCTAATAAAGGTAAATCAAGGCGTAAATAACAAATAGACTGGGCCAAATATTTATAGCCCCCAGACTATGCTCGCTCGTAAATAATATAAATTAACTCATTAAGACCAAACTCATGCTATTTATGGCTGAAAAGTGTTGGAAGTAAAATTCAATTCACAAAATCCAAGCATTTTTGTGCCTGAAATATTCTTCGTGAAGTTTTACAAACACTCAACTGATTGTATGTATCACTGTAATTTACAGTTTGAATCACCAACAGTGGTTTAATGCAGCAAAGTTCCCCGCCAACGTCAAAATAATAAAGCCAAGCCAGTATACATTTACTTTCACACCCCAACGATCGAATTGAAAATACTAAACTGTGAAGTTTGTTTGCAGTTCTATGTCACTTGACGAGAAATCTTTTAAAGCCTGTATTCCTTGCATGTTTTAAGAGCCAGCTAAAGGTATAGGGACACTAATGTTGTTATTATTATTATTATTATTATTACCATTGATATGATAATACTGCAAAAATAATGTTACTCGTAAAATTAAAGTGACAACAGTATTACTTTTTTCCGGTAACCTTTTCTTCATCTAGCTCTGAGATAATATGATACGGTAATAATGTTACAGTGTTTTGCAATGTAAAAGTTCAGCAGTATTTTGTAGCAACATTTTACCTATTATTTACTTGTAGATGACCTGCCCCTTATTAGATAATATATATCCAGTGTGTTGGTCATTTCAGATTTCCTATAGATGATTTTCCCCTTATTAAATAATTTACGTCCAATATATTATTCCTTTCAAATTACATGTAGATGACCTGGCCCTTATCAGAAAATTCATGTCCAATGTATTGCTCTTTTCAGGTTACCTGTAGATGACCTGCCCCTTATTAGACCTCCCCGTCACCACATGGTGGCACACATAACGGGCGGCCTCACAAAACTTTATGACCTTATCAAGGAGAAGAAGAAAGATGTAGACGAAACAAGTCCAGAGAACGATAAAGATGAACAAGGGGATGCTACTAACAACGGACCCACAAATAACGGCGAGTGCAATGCTGCCGAGGAACAAAATGAAAGCAGTGACAGTGCTCAAAATAAAGAAAAAGCCAGTGATGATAGTGGTGACGATAAAAAAGACAAAAATGGACAGAACGAAAAGAAAGATGATGAAGGAGGAGGGGAAAGCAAGTCTAAGAGTGAAACTACTACAGGTCAGGACGAGGATGAGGAAATGGATGAAGAAGAAGGTGAGATGTTGGGTTGTTACTATTTTAGTACCCATTAATATATATTCTTGGATTAAGGAGAAAATTCTATAAAATATTGATGAAGTTGAGGCACTCCTTGTCTGTATGATGATGGAAAACATTGTTCTTGGGTATGATCAGTAGGTATACATACATACATATACAATTGCTGCAATCCCCCATGTAAAGGGGTGGCCGAGTCAAAACATGCACATTCCCCAGCGTCTGATATACCTCAGTCACACCTCTTAACATCTTGTGATTAAGGTCTGTTAGATTCTGGTGTATGTGTGAGCTTTAACTCCGTCCACCCCCCTCACAAGGGAGATTGCAGCCACCACTGTATATTTATGTATAGGGATGCCTGGAGAAAGCGGATTCAGAAAAGAGTAAAAGGAAATTACTATATTAAGTGTTATTGTAGTGACATGAAAGGTTTGTTGCTTAACAAAAGCTATAAAAGTAAAGAAAATCTAAATATTAAAAATAAAAATTTATTTTGTATAGAAACCGAGAAAGAATAAATAAACTTGGTATGACTAGTGAGTAAATGAAGTGTAATGAGGAGACTTGGGGTGCTAGAAGTTTTTTTTAGGAAGTTATTTGATTTATCGGTTTGGGGGCTGTGGTAGCACAGTAATTAGAGCTCTTGACTCAGGAAGCAACTACCCATAATAGATCCCACTGATGGGGATTATGAAGAACTTCCAGCCTTAAGTCCCCATTCGGATGGGGGATAAATAGTGACATAAGACGGTAGCGTGTTTCATTTATTTCTTCACAGCATTAACTTTCTATATGTCACTTTGATGGTGATGTCACTTAGTGGTAAAATATTGGGCAGTACCAAACTTGATAAATTGTGTATTGTTTCAGTACCTGTAAATTCTTTATCTAGAAATTTCAGTTGTTCAAAAGGTTAACTGTTTAATAAATCTACATACAGCATCCAGCATCCTCTCTATGAGGTAGATGGTTGAGTCATCGCAAAAAGTTGACTTTTTCTTATTAAGGAAAATACAAAGTAGGAGGCTCCCAATGCCTCACTTTGCCCCAATGAGTTGACTTTAATGACTCTTAGGGGGATAGGGAGGCAGTCATGCTCCCCTCAAGGATAAATATAACGAAAAGGGTCACGATATATGATGCTTCTGACAGCCCGTATTTTCCACTATATTTGGTACTTTATTTGTTGTAGGGATTTCTGGATAGAAAATGGAATTCAACATGTCATAGCAGATGATCATGAGCTTAATACTCTCCATTTGGAATTTCCCTGCTTGTTGAAAAGAATGACTAGATGGGGCTGAGTGAGGGGACTGGAATTCCACTCTTTTGTAGTTCTCCCCTACAAAAATCAAGCTTTTCTTTGACTCAGCTGCCAGAAAATAAGGGGAATTATGGAATTTGTATGTAAAGAGATTTGGAAACTTTTATACTGGAAAGGTAATATATTACTTACGCAGAGGCAAATTAATCCCAAAAGGCTGTACAGTGCTCCTTCCATTATCGCGATGGTTTGGTTCCGGGACCCGGCGAGAGACAGGAAAATCGCGCAGTAGGATCACCCTATATGTACATAGATATTTTAATTTATTTTTACGTTTACACTGGATAAACCCTCCCTGTACTGTTAACAAACCACCCTTTACTTCATAAATAACAGCATGCAACATAAATTTATATGAAAGTGATAGATAAAATTACGGTGAATGAAGTGGTAATTACATGACATACTCATGTACATAGGTATTTTACAATTATTTTTACATTTACGTACTGTATAAACCCTCCCTGCACTGTTAAAGAAACACCCTTTACTTTATAAATAACAGCAAGCAACGTAAATTTTTATGAAAGTGATAGAAAAACTTACCGTGAATGAGGTGATGACGTGACATACTCATATACATAGGTATTTTACAATTATTTTTACGTTTACGTACTGTATAAACCCTCCCTGCACTGTTAAAAAAACACCCTTTACTTTATAAATAACAGCATGCAACGTAGGTGAGAGCCTCTTTGTTTTCCGAAACGCTGATAGCGGTATCGTATTTTACATGGTGCAATACTGTTAGTATTTATGTTTTTTATTATTTTTTACTGTTTTATTATTCTTAGGCTAGGAAATACTTGTTTTATCAATAAAATAATGAAAATTTTAATATTCAGTAGGTCACGTAGGTGAGAGCCTTTGCGTTTTCCGATACGTGATACCGGTATCGTATTTTACATGGTGCAATACTGTTAGTACTGTATTTATGTTTTTCACTATTTTTTACTGTTTTATTATTCTTTGGCTAGGAAATACTTGTTTTATCAATAAGGTAATGAAAATTTTAATATTCACTAGGTCACGTAGGTGAGAGCCTTTGCGTTTTCCGAAACGCTGATACCGGTATCGTATTTTACGTGGTGCAATACTGTTAGTATTTATGTTTTTTACTGTTTTATTATTCTTAGGAAAAGAAATACGTTTTTTATCAATAAAATCATGAAACTACTGGAAATTTTAATATACAGTATATGCTAGCTCACTTAGGTGCGACCCCAATACATTGTACGCTATCGGACACTATTTGACATGATGCAGTACCCTGTACTGTGAGTTATATATCTAAATTTATGTTTTTTACTATTTTTTACTGTTTTATTATTTGTAGGCTGGGAAATAATTTTTTTTTATCAATTAAATAATGAAATTAGTTTTTTCAATAAAAAAAATGAAAATACTGAAAATTTTTATTTTTTCAATATTTTAATATTTTTTGCATATACCCAAAAAATAAAATAATAATTTGCCAAAAAAAAAAGTGGTACAGTGAAAACACGATCCAGTGAAGGATCACTGTACTCTAGTTCTCTCTTGTTGTATAGGAAAATTTTACGTAATACAGTGGAACTTGGAAGAAAGTGAGGTAGAGATTAGTTAATATACTGTATTGTCAATGATCTTAAAATTTTTTTAAGATTCACACATCAATAATTTGGCAGACAGAAAAATATATGTTGTGACCGCAGTAGTGCAGTGGTTAGAATATTTGACTCAGGAAGTGACAAACCCATGTTCAAGCTCACCTTAATTCCCTATCTTCAACTTGTCTATACCTACCCCCATCTGAATTGTAATTAGCGGCACTTAAAACGGCAAACGACAACATCTGTTAGGAATGGTATAAATGCTATCTGAAATGAAGGACCTCGCTAAATGATTTACATTAAGGGTAACTTTCCAGAAAGTGACTTCCTTTTGTGCCTGATGCTGATGTTGGTGAAGAATTCGATGGCAAGAGAATTTGAAGAGTGTCTATGAATACTTCCTCCATGTTCCCCGGCCTGTCATAACATTTGATTCAAAGGGGTGGAGCGAGGGGATTGGATATACTCTCCTTTTTATTATCTTCCTACAAAGAGTCAAGATTTTTACTTTGACAAATCCCCCCTTATAAGGGAGAGTATGGCTTTTTTGTACAGTGCTCCCTCGTTTATCGCGGGGGTTCTGTTCCTGGACCTGCCGTGATAGGTGAAAAATTGCGAAGTTGGAGCACCATATTTATTATAGGTATTTTACATTTATTTTTACCTTTGCTGTATAAACCCTCCCTGAACTGTTAACAAACCACTCTTTACTTCATTAATAACAGCGCGCAAGCGTAAATTTATATGAACGTGCTATTATGAAGATTGAAAAAAAGCATTAAGAACAAACAGCAAACAAACTTTCGATATAACATCGTCAGGGAAATAGCGTGTAGAGAATATATATATTTCATTTATGTTTCCCATGTACAGTACGATATGCGTTTTCTTTGAACGATTGTATACGTTTTCATGTTCCCACAGCTGACTTTATTTATGTTAAGATTCCGTGCACATGCTCGATAGATAGAATAATGTTTAGAACCAAGGAATATTAATAATACTATAATCTTGAAAATTAGATAAACTCTAAATAGGGTGAGTAAATAAATATTTTATGAGTAAGATATTGTGCCACAAACATTTATTTGCATTTTTGTACAATGGTTATTCTTCTAAGATTAAAAGTGACCTATAAGTAGACATTATTATTGTTATTATTATTATTATTATTATTATTATTATTATTATTATATAGAAAATTAGAGAAGTACACTAAAAAAAGTTCGTTTCATTTTTGTATAAAGAGATAATAGAGTACTGACTAAGCAAAAGGATACTATATAATACACTTAAGACAGCTAGATAGATAGAAAGACAAATATACAGAGATGAACAAAGGAAGATATAAAAAAATAAAAGAAGCAAGTTAATGTATAAAGGAAGCCACATAGCTGAGATTGGAAACGAGGAGTCAACAAAGCGAGAGAGAGAGAGGAATCTAATAATAAACTTCCCTCCGTTTTAAATTTACTCTCCCTCTTCATTTCCTGATGGAACTTTAAAAGGATGCATCCATTTGCCATCAAAGTAGAGAAGAAAGAAACTGGAAGAAGAAGAAATCAAATGAGAAAGAGGAGATGAAAGATGACGACAATAAATGGGGAAAGACGTTGACAGAGAGAGAGAGACATCCAGAACTACATTATTTATTGTAAAAATAATGGTTTGACGACGGTTAATGATTTTAATGAGAAATTCGTAATAATAATAATAATAGTTATCTCCACAATCATCATCAAAGGAAAATGATTGTCGCCAATAATAATGATAATAATACTAATAAGATCTAAGGAGAATTTTTGGAATAGACATCATGAAAGTAATGCTGTAATAAAAATTTTAATAATAAAGTAGTAATAATAACACTCGATACAGTATCGTTATTATCGGCATCATCGCCATATTTGTTTTCCTTACAATGAGAGTAATTAGTTCTTATCTTAGAGAACAGAGAAGTCGATATCAGTTTACATATAGAGGTGTCAGTGTTTAGGGAAATTGCATCAAATCATTAAGTTTAGTTTATGCGTGAGCAGCAACTATTTGTCCAAAAGAAAACTATATAGATTGCCTTTGAAAGCTGCGTAGGAGGATGCATTTTTAAGATGGCTAATGGCACCAGCTACATTGTATATTCTTGGATATTCATTGCACATCTTTTATAATTCCTTCACATCTGACAGGCCATTACACTCTCCATCTCTGGTTCTCTTTACATTATGTATTCTTCGTGCCCAGACCCGTTAAAGGCTGTTTTATTTTATTATTTTTTGGCCTGTCTTGGTGTCACAGTCTTTAAAAAAAAAATTATATATATATATATATATATATATATATATATATATATATATATATATATATATATATATATATATATATATATATATATATATATATATATATATATATATATATATTTATATATATATATATTTATATATATATATAATATATATAAATATATATATGATATATAAATATATAATATATAAATATATATAATATATAAATATATAATATATAAATATGTATAATATATAAATATATATAATATATAAATATATATAATATATAAATATATATAATATATAAATATATATAATATATAAATATATATAATATATAAATATATATAATATATAAATATATATAATATAGAATATATATAATATATGAATATATATAATATATAAATATATATAATATATATATATATATATATATATATATATATATATATATATATATATATATATATATATATATATATATATATATATATATATATATATATATATATATATATATATATATTCCCCCCCCTTGCCAAAAAAATCCGCGATGCACTGAATTCGCGATAGGTGAATCGCGATATAGCGAGGGATTACTGTATAGTCTGTGAGTCTATAAAATAATAGTTGTGTCCACATTGCTTTTTGTGCAAAGGGTTTTGAATTAATTCTAATATTCCTTATGCTTTTCAGAAACAACGCCATATACAGATGAAGAAGGCGAGTTTTCTCCAGAAAAAGGAATGCCTTATCTTGCTGGTCGTTATAAATATACAAATGTTTTAGCTAGAGGACAGTCTGCCATAATTATCAAAGTTTTGGTGAGTGGATTTTATATTAAGGCATAGATATATCTTTACTTGCCCACTTACCATATGGTTGACCCAAGCAGGGTGGTGGAGGGGGTAATTGTGGCAATCCTTTATCCCCAAGGAGTAATAAGGTGTGATTGAAGTGTAATTATTAATGGTGAATGAGTGGGGTGTGACTCAATTACACCCCTTTCAAGGAGGATGGCAGCTATTGTATATGTAAATTATGTTCTGATCCTGTAGCTTTTCCTTGTAACCAGAGATTGTATTTATGTTAGTGTGTTATTGTTTACTTTGTACTTCTGTATAATAGAAGCATATAGGAATATGGCCTGATGTTTAACCGTAGTGGTGCTCGACTAGGACGTGCCGAACTCTTGTTCGATTCTAACGCGGGGCGTTTGTAAATGCATTCATTCGTAATTCCCCAGCTCTTACTTGACTGCGTTCATCTCTATTCAAATGAGGATTAATATTGACAAAATGGCAAACAAAAAAAGTAATTGACTTCTAATGTTGCTCTGCTGTTCGAATTAATAGTTAATTCCTCAGGGAAAGAGATACTGGTTTATGTTGTTGAAGTAAAACTAATTATGACAAGCCTGTGGTAATTTTGCAGGTACTGTGTTATCCATCTATAGCATTTCTTTGAAAACTGTATGATTTTTGTAAATCAGAAAGTGTTCCTAATTTAATAACTTCAAGCCATTTATTTTGGTTGAATGATTTTATGTAAAAGTTGTGAATGCCAGTCTCTTAATACTGTACATTGCATTTCTGTTTGCAATTTTCCTAGTTTTTCTGTGCATATTTATTTTTAATTGGGAGATATCATTAGATGAACTAAAATAAGCTCTTTAAAGATAGCTTGTATGCCATTAACTGTGCAGTCATTGCCCTTCTGATGTCATCTGATGTACTTACCCGGCATTTTAAAACCAAATTTACATTCTAATTAAAAATATATTCTCTCGCAGGACACATTTCACAAAGACAGACCTTTGGCCATCAAGGTACTGCATCGTGTTTACAAACCCATTGGTTCTCAGGAAGCGGATATTCTGTTGGAATTGCATCGCGCAGATCCATGGTTGCATGTGCCATTTGCTAGACTCTTGGTAAGTCCCTTTTTTGGAATTTGAAGCTGTGTTCTAGGCAGGCTTGTTGATTGGCATATGATACTAATGAGCATAAGTACAACCATAACATGGACTACAAATGAAGGTTGTCTAGTAATACCTCAAAATGTTTAAGTATATACAGTGTGTATTTATGATGCAGTATAATAATCCCTAGATTTTCAGAGACTACTACCTTCTTCAGCTTGGATTGATTGACTGATGTGGTACCAACCCAGTTGATGAAGGAAGTATTCTCTGAAAAGCTAGGGAAAATTGACCTGTACCGTAAATACACTCTGAATATACTTAAATATTTTGAGGTTTTATTGGAGAACCTTTAATGACACAAAAGGAATATACAGTACAGTATTATATTAAATGCTAACTGATTCATCAGTGAAAACATTTCTTGACGGTGTTGATAAGTAGCAGATACTATAATGTTCTCGCTTCATTATTTAGTACAATATTTGGTTAATAAATTTGAATTCATATTAGGAAAGTTGCTTGCTTGAAGAATCAGTAGTTAGGCATTGTTACTATATATTTTCTGCATTTTATTCTTTTTACCAGGCTGTTTTAATATATATATATTTTTTTGCCCAATAATACACACATGATATTGTTGTGTAATGGCTGTTTTAATGTTGTTGCAAACTGCTGTATAATGTTCATACACTGATTGTCTTTTCTGCATCTTAGAAAACTTTTAGTTTCCAAAAAGCAAAGTAATATACCATAGTTAGAAGTATTTAATTTTTATCTAATATACCACTTACAAATAATCATTATTTAACTAGTTTACCATAGTTACAATTAATTATGACTAATTTACCAAGGTTACAAAGACTTAATTATAATATAACATTTACCAAATTTCAGATAATTGATTATTATTTAACTACTTCATCCCAGTCACCTGAAAGGGATTCTGATGATACCTCCATTCTCTTTTAGAACCAGTTTTTGTACGGTCCGCATTATTGTTTGGTGTTTGAGTATCTTAGCCCCACACCACTGTACAATCACTACGATCAAAGGGACATCCGAGAAGCGTCATCCCTGCCACACGTTCGAGACCTGACTGTCAAATTGCTCACCGTCCTCGGCTTCCTTTATAAACAAAACGTCATTCACGCTGACCTAAAGCCGGAAAATATTCTATTGAGCAATGGTTAGTACTGTGCAAAGGATTAGAGCTCCATTCCTTAAATGTCTGAAAGTTATATCAGATCTTGTAAAGAATAGTATACCCAGGGTGCTCGAGGATTATACATATATACAAGTCACCTAATCTAACCTAACCTAACAATTTACAGGGTTGCTTAACTTTATATTGGGTTCTGGGTGTTACTCATCTTTACAGTATCTATTATTTCGATTCTAATATGTTGCTTTTCAAAGTGAAGAGTTAATGCTCTAAATGTGGAAGACATTGTTATTATTTTTTTAAGTTCTAATTAGATGCATATTCATTCATAAAGTTTTCCCCGTTTTTTTTTATTCAAGCTTTTTCTTGAATTTGTATCTTTCCCTCTTGGATCTACCACTTGCTTGATTCCATATTATTTCATTATGATCATGTGCCACTGATCATCCAGCCATAATTCACCAGCTCTAACCTGTATCCACCCCACTCGAATGTGGATTAACAGTGACACAAACAATAAACACCAACAACCACCATATCTCACAAAGGTCAATAGGGTGGCTACTACTGAACCTTTCTCTAAGTAGATTTTTTTTGTTAGGAAAAAATGTAAGATAAAGAAGGGATTGCCAACCCTTTACTTCCCTTTCCATTTTAATCGGGTCTCTTGTAGGTAGGAACATCCAGTTTAGATGTCTCCTACACGCACAAAATTCTAATTGTCCTGAGATATTCTTGGACACTAAAGGATATGAGATAAATACACATACAGTGGTGGCAGTCCCCCTTGTAAGGAGGTGGCCCAGTCAAAGCGCACATATTTCAAAGACTATTATAGCTCGATCACTCTAGCTCCTTTGGGAAAATGGGCATCCATGATTTCTCCCACCATCCTGCTTAATCATCCACAGTGTAAGATGCCAAGAACATTCTGCCCTTAGGCCCAAAAGTTGTAGCTGGTTTACCCCCACTGCGTCATTTAAAGGATTTTAGCGAGGTATGAAATATTTTCAGCAGTGTAATTTACCAGTCTGAGAAAAGAAATACAGTATATTGATGGTCAGTTGTTAATACAGAAATCTTTATTGTTTATTTTAGAGGATGACTTAGCATCAGTAATGGTTGTTGACTTTGGGAATGCTCTACGCAATACCGATGAAGAGTTATCGCTGTACTATTCCGATTTTGAGTTGCAAACTCTTCCGTACCGAGCTCCTGAGGTTATATTTGGTATGAAATTTAGTTTGGAGGTAAGATTTTACCAGGGTTTTAGCTTTGTTTACATTGTGATACATAAAATTTCTACTTCAGCAGACAAATTATTAATGGTTTTGTAGTTTAACATCTTTAAATACTTTGGATCGATTTTATGACTTGGTTCTATAAAAAATATTACACTCATAATATGCAAAATATATTTTATATGATGTCTATTAGTGTCTGTTCATTATTGGTCTCTTTTAGTTGATACTTTGTGATGAAAATTTTTTCTTGTTTTATTGACAGGTTGATATGTGGAGTTTAGGATGTTTATTAGCAGAATGTTACCTTGGGGAACCTTTGTTTCTGGGCAAATCGAAAAAGGAAATTTTAGGCAAGGTAAAAAAAAAAACATTTGTTTTATTTGCAAGGTGTGGTACTTTTATATAGTTACGTGGTTTGAATATTACAATTTTTAAAATCTTTATTCCTGAATCTTACATATATATATATTTTCTCTCTCTCTCTCTCTCTCTCTGTGTGTGTGTGTGACATTAAGTACATCCTTTGCTTTGAATACCAATTTAATATAGTATTATATTAAATTGCTCACCTCCTTTGAAGGATGGGGCAAGAATACATCCTCCGTGTTCCAGTGCGTTGCATAAAAGTTGACTAAATGGAGTGGAGCGAGGGGACTGAGAATCCTCTCCTCTGTATTTTCTTCCCTCATAACAAGGGATTTTGCTCTGACTCAGCCACCCCCCCTTATAAGGGAGAATATGGCTCATGTATATCAATAGATATAGAGATTTTAAGTGGCCATTCTTCGATGTAAGAATTTTACAAAAGAAATTATTATGACATGACTTAATTTTCGGTCCATCAGTTGATGAAAGATTCCATTACTGAATGATTTGGGTATCCATTTTTAACTAAACCATCACCGTGTTCATATATTTGAAGTATTATTTTTTTGGGCCTTGTTATTTTATCATAGTAAGTTGTAGAATATATGTTTGTATACTATAAAAGTTTTAATTTTTGTTTATGACACTTTGATACATTTTAGTTAAGTACCGCTGCCATATTCAGTTAAATAAACACATATATTCCGTTCATTCCATGGAGGATTCATTCTTGCTTGACAGTGGTATTTTTTCTTAGCTAAATCCATGCAATATTCAAGTAATGAGAACATTATGTTTCAAACTTTATCATTGTATCTTAGAAAACATTAAAATTATCTTTCATTATATATATATATATATATATATATATATATATATATATATATATATATATTATATATATATATATATATATATATATATATATATATATATATATAAAACATCTCTTAGCTTAATGAAGAATTTTCAAACACTGTTCCTATGGGGATTAATAGTGATGCATAAAATAGCAAATGCTCTCATGGTCTAGGTATTCTTATTGCAAGGTTCCCTGAGTGATTGGGGGTTATTTCGTATTTTTGTGTGTATGTATGCAATTAGTTCCATTTGAACTGGAACTAATTGTTTATAAAAATGTGCTTACTTTTGATGCATGCATGTTTGTGTCTAACAACAATTCCCCAAACACCACAACATATATTGCCTAAATTTTTCTTTTGAACCTTCCTTTTTTATATTACTGTTTAAGCTGTGTAATTTGAGGAGTAATTGTATTTGTTACCATAATTTGAGGTCTTAATGAAGAATTTACTTCAGAGAAATTTGACATAATAAAACAATTATGGTTGTTTACCTTCTGATATCTCAATGGAAATCGTGCCTAGTCTCCACTCTGGGTAAATAGTACCTAGCTTCTACTCATTGGAAATAGTACCTAGTTTCTACTCAGTGGAAATAGTATCTAGTTTCCGCTCAGTGGAAATAGTGCCTAGCTTCCTCTCATTGGAATGTCTGCTTATCTTCCATGCAATTAATATAATATCCAGCTTCCACTCTGCAAAGAATGTCTATTTTTCACATAGTAGAAATGGTACCTAACTTCCACATTGTCGAAATAGTGACTAACTTCCACTTCTTTGAAATAGTGCCCATCATCCACTTGGTGTAAATTGGGCCTAGCTTCCACCGTGTTTAATTGTTGTCTAGTGTCCACTCACTGGAAATAATACTTAGTTTCCATTCATCGGAAATAGTGCCTTGCTCCCAATTAGTGGGAAAAGTGTCTAGCTTCTACTCTTTGAAAATAGTGCATCCAATATGTGGAGATAATGTATGGCTTGGAAATAGTTTTTGTCATGGTGGGAATAGTGCCTAGCTTCCTCTTAAAGTTCCCAATCCCAAATTTGTTTCTCAAAGTAGCTCATACAACTTTTATGAACCAGATCCACTCAGTATGAAAGAGAGAGTAGTAGCATCCTATGTATGGTAGTTTTCGTGAACTCAGTAGGTCAAGTGAATAATCACCTTATATGTACAGTATTGTGGTGAAATAGTTTGAATGAGTTAGAGCTTTGATTTGGGCAAAAATTCTCCCGAAGAAAGATCTCATGATAAGAAAACGATTGGGGTCAGTGAATTGCTTCCAAAATCTGGTAATTTTAAGTTTATAATTTCATAGTTTTATGACTTCATCCCATAAGGATTGTCTCTTGTTATCAAGTTAATTATACTTCCATGTATAGTATTTGTACATGGATATAGATTTGTTAATAACTAAATATTACTTTTTTCAGATAACTAATCTATTGGGACCTCTTCCTAAAGAATTTAGTGAAGGTGAATATTCTAAAGAATTTGCCGATTTTATTGGGAGACCAATGTCAAGGTACCAACGTCTAGAGAATCTTCGTAAACGTCTGAATGATTGTAAAGACTCCACCTTCCTTATGCTTGTAGAGAGGCTACTTACTTATTTGCCAGGTATGTTTTAGTGGGAAGTTGTAGGTTAAGAATGCCTCTTCCTTTTTCCTACTTGTTTCGTAAAAGTCGATTGAATGGGGCAGAGCAGTTAGACTGGATATCCCCTCCATTGTATTTTCCTTGCACATAGAGCCAAGTTATGTGCTTTAACTCAGATGCCCCCCTTATAGTGGATTAAGGCTTATATATATATATATATATATATATATATATATATATATATATATATATATATATATATATATATATATATATATATATACACAGACGCTCCTCTACTAATGAACATCCAAAGATACGTATAATGTGTGTGGTGTGTGTGTGTATACGAGAGAGAAAGATAAAAAATTATTTGTGCTACTGTCTCATAACAACAATGACACTTATAATAATAATAATATGTACGATAAAGAGAGAGTGTATGAAAAGTTCTTTGCATTGGCGTCAGTTCAGTGTCTCGAAGCAACAACAGTAATGATATTAATAACAATTATAATCATAATAATGCTTATGATATACAAGAGAGAGAGAAAATTCTCTCTCAAAGCAACAACAGTAATAATAATAATAATAACTTATAATAATAATAATGCATATGATATAAGAGAGAGAGAAAATTCTGGCGACTTCTTATCTACCAACCATCGTTTTAAAATGAATAGCCTACAGTGTAGCAAACATAGTCTATTAAGTATTTATTGGGTAATAATAATAATAATACCCAAATACATACTTAATATATATGCATGTGTGTATATGTGTCTATTATAGTATACAGCACAATACCATGCTGTATTTATTTTGCTATTACCAGTCATCACAATATTATTCCTATAACAATAATAATAAAAGAGAGAGAGAGAGAGGACTCAGGCGACTTTTTTCCAGCCAACTGTCATTTCAACATGAATGGCCTAAATGTTATCAAACGTGGTTCACTAAGTATATATTGAATAATAATAATGAATTAATCTGACTTAATCCATGAGAAACAGAGAGAGAATAATTATCGCTTTTCTGTATGTATGGATTCAGATCAAACCATTTCTATTGGTCGACTCTCTCTCTATCTCTATATATATCTGTTATCCAAAACGTATTTCCTGTGATAAAATTAAATTACTGTATTATAGAATATAACATGATCATGTCTACTTATTTCAGACCGTCGTTATACACCGTTTGAAGCAGCATGTCATCCTTTTGTGGCTTGTTCATCGCCCTTTTTATATCTAACACCTTCACCAGGTAAGTGCATTAATATTTTAATCGAGTGTATTCACTTTGCTAAGTTGGTGAGTCTTGCAATGAGATTTTGCATCTGTGTGTTCCCGTCTTAAACATGTTTACTTAACATTTATTGAAACCTTCAGTCCATGTGTTGGTAAAACTCCATATTGCCTTGTATGTATTCATTATTATTAATTTTCTCCATGGTGCCCCTTGCCCTTCAGGGTCTAAGTTGCCCAGCTTAGAGTCCTCAACTCTGGAAGTGACAAACCCGTTTTTGAGCCTACCACTGGGTGATAGGAAGTGCCTTTGCCTAAATTCTTTTGCTGCACCCTGCCTGTGTCCTAACCCCATTCGAATATTGATCAATGGTGACACATGAATTAGCAAACAACAACAGCAAAGGATTAACCTATTTTACAGTCTTGGAGGGTATTTTGGAATTTACCAGTACTATATGAGAGTAAGCGCCCACTTCTTTGCCTTTTTTTTTTTAATGATTGTAACACTGGAACAATCAAGAAAATTGCCCTTATTAGGCCTGGGCACCAAGAAGACATTGAGAAGCAGTAAAAGTAGCAGCTTTAGGACAAAGCAGTAATAAACTGATAAGTAATAGGAAAAGAACAACTGAAAATATAGTCAAAGAAATGAAGACCTGGAAATATGGCAGGATTAGGCTCCGAGATGACAATAGGACAGTTTTTGAAGGAAGGAAGGTCATAAGAGTTAGGAATACAGAAGGAGAAAGAGAGTTCCTGAGTCTGGAAATAATAGGAAAGAAGCAGTTGCTGCACTGATCAATCTGCGAGCTACAAATCCCTACACATTATCTGTGTGATGGTCTCTTAGCTTTTATTACATGGCCTCGCCAGCAGGGGAGGAATGCCACTCTTGAGAGTGGCGATGAAAGTAGTACTGATAGAAAAAAGAAAGAGATCGTCCTTTTTAGCAATGAGAATTTGGAGATAATTATAAGAAGCACTCCAGATGTGAGAGCAGCATTCTAAGCTGGGACAGAAGACCTTTATATATACAGTATATTCAGATATTGGGAAGAGGAAGTTTTTATTGTGCCCATTTGAAGAGTTCAGATGTCATGTTGTTTTGATATACAGTATTTCGGTTTTTGCTATTATTATTTGAGATGAAGCAATGGGGTAAACCATCTACTGCTGTTGGGTCTCACAACAAAAGATACTATAATGTGTAAATTGCCTATGCAATTTACTCATAGTCATTGGACTGATACTATAGTATATGTGAAGCCGCTCAAACAAATGATTTTTGTTTTACTACCACTACATCAGCAGTAACCAATGTAACATGCTTAAAGTTAATGGACTTGTGAATTATTGGGTAGTATGAGATTAAACACCCTCTTGTATGCTTTTTTTTTTAATGAGTGTAACACTGGAACAACCAAAGAAAGTTGCCCTCATTGGGCCTGGGCACCAAGAAGACATTGAGAAGTAGTAAAAGTAGCAGCTTAAGGATAATGCAGAAATAAAATGATAAGCAATAAGAAAAGAACATCTGGAAAAAATAGTCTAAGAAATGAGGACCTAGAAATATGGCAGGATTTTCCCCTGTGGATGACCCAAACTGAGTGATGGTGGTTGAGGGAACTTGTGGCAGCCCTTTATTCCCAAGGAGCTAAGAGAAATGATTGAGGTATATTAGATTCTTGAACGTCTGTTCCTTGACTCATCCACTCCCCTTCCAATAGGGATTGCGATCTTTGAACATTTTGGAAGTGTACTTTAAAAGGAAAGTAACAATATATATGTTGTGTGCTTGGGGACATAAGAGGTGCTTTAATGACAAAGGTCAAGAAGAATTTTGGAGTGAGTAACTTATGAGCATACGGTTGGAGCTGATTTTCTTTAAGAGAACTCAGGAGGTATAGTGCCTGTCTTTAACCCAGGAAGTCCTGAGTCTATCTCTCCAATAAACTAGATCCATTTAGGGATAAGAAAGAGAGGATAGTAGCAGTGGCATCCCTTGCATGGTATTCTCATCCAGTTCAAGTTGGCTCAGTATGTAATCAGTTCATATGTTAGCATTACAGTCTTCTTACTATGACCACAATCCCCCTTGCACAAGAGGTTACTGAACCTCAATCACTCATTTTAGCTCCTTTAGGATAGAGGGCTCCCACATTTTCCTCCCCCTACCACCCTACTTAGGTCACCTACATTGTATGCGGGCAGGCTTTACAATTAAATTCAGTGCTCCCTCATTTATCGCTGGGGTTCGGTTCAGAGACCCACCGCAGTAGGTGAAAAACCGCGAAGTAGGAGCACCATATTTATTGTCGGTATTTTACATTTATTTTTACCTTCACTGTATAAACCCTCCCTGAACTGTTAACAAACCACCCTTTACTTTATTAATAACAGCGCGCAAGCGTAAATTTATGTGAACATGATATTATGAAGATTGAAAAAAGCATTAAGAACAAACAGCAAACAAACTTTCGAAATAATATCGTCAGGGAAAGAGCGTGTAGAGAATATATATATTTCATTTAAGTTTCCCATGTACAGTACGATATACGTTTTCTTTGTAACGAATTGTATGCATTTTTTTTTTCTCTCAGCTGACTTTGTTTACATTAAGATTTCGTGCAGCATGATCGATAGATAGAATAATGTTTAGAACCAAGGAATAATAATACACCTAGTTCTCAGAATAACGCCTAGATAGGTTCTCAGAAGTGTCAGGTAAATGGAAAATCGCGTGAAAAAACGAGTAATTTTCCATAGGAAACAATGATAAAGGGCATAGATACGTTCCAAACCTTACATAGACACACCATGCCAAAGATATAAGATAAGTAAAAACATATTACTACATAGCAAAGCAGAAAGCCCTGCATCTATTTTTAAGAGTATACAAAAGATATTCGTATTCACTTTACAGCTAGAAATTAACATACATTACTGTACTGTACTCTATTATGCAGTGGGCAACAGTTATACAATACACTGGGACATGCGTGGTGGCCGTGAGCAAGTAACTTATGCGGTAGAAGAGGAGGAGGATGCAGGAGAACGAACCTCTATCTGCAAATGTAAACAAAGATAAAATAAAAATTATAAATAACCAAAGCAAGACTAAAAAACGAAAAAATAAATTAATTTTGCAATGCCTAAATCTACCATATGACAGATTAAAAAAACTTAATCTACATTCTCTAGAGAGGCACAGAGTTAGGGGGGATATGAATGAGGTGTATAAATGGTTTAAAGGGATTAACAAGGGTGATATTAATAAAGTTTTAAAAATTCTTGATCAAACCAGAACTCGTAATGGGTAATGGATTTAAGCTTAATAAATTTAGGTCCAGAAGTGAAATTGGTGAAAATTGGCTTGGTAATACCGTAGAGTATTCCTACTAGGATAATAAATACCAATACCTTAGACACCTTCAAATGTAGATTAGATAGACATATGACAGAGGTAGGGTGGGTGTATATATAATGTATAATGATGATGATCTTTTCATATCATAATCCTCTTTGTACTCGTGGAAGAAGCGTTCGCGGGTGCTTATTTACCTCCCCCCAAAAAAAAAAAAAATATATATATATATATATATATATATATATATATATATATATATATATATATATATATATAATAATAATAATTTGTGTGGGGGGCGCTATTTGCGAAATTCGAATTTTTTACTATTATTTTTTGGGGGGGAGTTATTGCAATTTCGCGGATAAAAAAATCGCGCATAAAAGGAACAAGGTGCACTTTAATTTTGAAAATTAGATAAACCTCAAATAGGGTGAGTACATAAATATTTTATGAGTAAAATATTGTGCCTGAATAGTGATAAGCATCAGCTGATATGGAAGCGGCAAAACATTTTGGTTAGAGGTTCGTTCTCCCGCATCCTCCTCCTCTTCAACCGCTTAATGTTATCAAATATTATGAAGAGAAATGAAAAAAAGCATTAAGAACAAACAGCAAACAAACTTGCGATATAATATCGTCAGGGAAATATCGTGCAAGGGTGTATCAGCTGATACGGAAGTGCCAAAACGTTTGCAGATAGAGGTTCATTCTCCCGCATCCTCCTCCTCTTCTACTGCTTAATGCGATCTAATATTATGAAGAGAATTGAAATAAAGCATTTAGAACAAACAGCTAACACTTTCGATATAATATCTTCAGGGAAATAGCGTACGAGGGTGTATTAGCTGATATCTAAGCGCCAAAACGTTTGCAGATAGAGGTATGTTCTCCCGCTTCCTCCTCCTCTTCTACCGCTTAATGCGATCGAATATTATGAAGAGAATTGAAAAAAAGCTTTAAGAACAAACAGCAAACAAACTTTCGATATAATATCGTCAGGGAAATAGCATGTAGAGAATAGATATATTTTATTTAAGTTTCCCATGTACAGTACGATAAACGTTTTCTTTGTAACGAATTGTATAGTTTTCTTTTTCTCTCAGCTGACTTTGTTTATGTTAAGATTTCGTGCAGCATGGTTGATATGTAAAGAAGATAGAATAATGTTTAGAACCAAGTAATATTAATAATACTTGTTCCGGTTTTACGTCACGGACTCCCTTTTCTACCAAGGGCTAGGACGGTTGCCTTCTTGCGAATGACTTGTTTTGGCAGATGTAAACGTTACCCTGAGTGCATGCCCTTGCTAACCTTAGACCGCGATGGGGCGTGAACCCTCGACCTGATGCCTCCCTTATAAAATATTTATTTACTCACCCTATTTGGGGTTTATCTAATTTTCAAGTTTATAGTATTAATAAAAAATATTAATAATACTATAAACTTGAAAATTAGATAAACCCCAAATAGGGTTAGTAAATAATTATTTTTTGAGGGCACTAGCTACACTGAGTATTCTTGGATATTCATTACACATCTTTTATAATCCCTTCACATCTGACAGGTCATTACACTCTCCATGTCTGTTTCTCTTTACTTTATGTATTCTTCGTGCCTAGGCCCTATAAAGGCTGTTTTATTTCATTATTCTTTGGCCCGTCCTGGTGTCACAATCATTTATTATTTTTGTTTTTTCCCTCCGCCTATGCACTGACTTCGCGCTAGGTGAATCGCGATATAGTGAGGGATTACTGTATGGTGATATATACTTAATGACATTTTATGCACCATAAATATTATCATACTAGTGAAAGCTTATCATTTCTTGCTTATATTTTAATAAAATTCTTGAACTGGAGGAATAACATTAGAATGTTCAAATCTAGTTAGTGTATAAAAGTGGTGTACTGTTGTTTAAACTTTTGGGCATGCTTTTCACACTTATTTTGTTATATCACACCAATATTGATTTTTCCTTCTTGTTTCAGGTTTAGACAAGTATCCAACCATATTGTTAGACATGTCTACATATCCGTATTTACCTGGTCTACCTGATGACGAAGATGAAAATTCAGCCTCGGCTCAAAGTAGGAAAAGATTAGCCTCTTATGCTTGTATTAAGCGACCTCACCCCTCACAAGGACAGAAAGATAAAGAAGGAAGTATTGCTAATTCCAACTCCAATTCCACTCCTGCAAATCCACCTACAAATCAGACACCAACACCAACAAATCCAGTGTCTGGAGCACCTCCCGCACCTGCAAAGAAAGATAATATGGACATTCTTAAGGCTCAAAGTTTCTCGAAACCTCCCAATACTGTACCTCCTTCTGGAAAAACTGCCACACGTTCTGATGTGAAGGAAACTCTCAAGTCGATGGGACTTCGTTGCGAGGATTTCACAATCAGTGTTTACTCCCGAGAACAGGCTCATGCCATTCTGAGACGACAAGGTGTGGAGGTTACACCAAATAATATGACATCTAGGGATAAGTTTATTGGCATGGGTGGGAGAGGGGGCTACAGAAATGCCGATATGCGAAGAGGCGCTCCAAATATGCAGCGAGCGGCACACGCAAGAACATTTGTTCCAGCCAGGAAAGTCGTTCCAAGGTACGAGGAGGATGATGATGATTGTGTAATTTTAGATCCACCTGATATGCCAAAACCCTCTCCTGTGTCTTTACCTCAGCAGTTCCAGCTAATGGGTACCACAGTTCAGGTGAATAGAGGGGCAAAACGACCCAATAGACCAATGATGAATCAACCATTAGCCAAGAGACCTAATGCACGACCCATGCAGTATTATCAGAAAGAACACGAAGACTATGGTGCCGAGGCTTCTGTTCAGGACACTCTGAAACGCTTGAAAAATTATAACATTTCCATCACTTGCCGAAGAAATGCCACTGGTTACGGATCCAGAGGTATGATGGACAGCGAGTCGGATATGGACGATGGCCATCTGGAATCTGATGAAGAAGAAGAAGATATGACAAAATACTTAGAATGCCAAATTGGGGAAATTGATGACATCCCAGAGCAGGACATATTTGATGATGAGGAAATAGATTGTGATGATAAAGATGATGTTGATTATAATCCAAGAGGTGGTAAGAAAAAGAAATCAAAGAATAAGTCTCCACGAAAAGGAAGTAAAATAGTAGAACAGCATGTAATCGATCCTGCATCGATGTTAGAGCAGCGTATGGTAGATTCTGACTTGGACACCAGCAGAGAACTGGATTCTAGCAACAAGACTGAAAATGATGCCGAGTGCTCCGAGTCAGGTTCTCCAGAAAAAGAAAAGGAAGAGGGCGAAAGCAATGAAACAGCTAACGAGAAGCCTCAGACTGAGGACGAAGAAAAGCTGGAGGGAACGGATGATCAAAATAAGACTGACGAAACTCTACACGAGGGTACGTCGGATTCTTTTGAAAACGAAGGTGACATCACTCACGAGAGTGAAACAGTCGAAATTAATGAAGATGAGCAATTGGAGGATGGTGCAGAGGAGGACGAGCTGGAAGAATGTGAAGATCCGCTTGGGACAGAGAAAGACAACATGGGAGACTTGCTGGCAAAAGATATGGAGAGTAGTGCCACCCAGGACAACCAGGACGATGAAGAAATAGACGCCGAACTTGAAAAGGAACTCTTGGCTGGTGATGTTGAGGATGAGGGAGATATGGAAGAAGACTTGTAAATTTCCTCCCTGTAAAATTTGAAACACTCACAAAGGAAAATGGGTACAGTTAGATTATGGTTTTGAAATTACGGACATATTTACCTTGTAGTGTTGATGAATTCATTACTGTTATGGTATTAAAAAAAAGGATGACTGCAGGTTGCCTAAAGAGCCAGGTAAACAGGTGCTTCGTGAAGAGTTGCTTCTTTCATGTTTCCACAAGGTGTATTTGGAAAAGAAAAAAAGTATATTAAGGAAAGAGGTAATAAGAAAAGCAGTGCAGATCGATAATATCATTCTGAAAAATGCAAGTAAATCAAGTGGAAAAGAAAGTGATGGGCATTTGAAGAGTAATTGTTCACAATGTTTTTACTAGCATGGTTCTTTGGGTACCCTGAAAGATTAAACTATATTCTTTTTGAGAAGTAAATTTTTCCCTTGGAAAAAAAGTTTGTTGATATATACAACTTCATGAATGTCCTTTTTTTTTTTTTTTTTTTTTTATTGATAGTGTCTGTTTTCTGTTCCCCTTCCTACAGACTTTTTATTCTTGCAAAGAAGTCGAGTTTGTGTATCAAGAGAAGTGTAAGCACCTGAAAGTACAAGGATACAAGGACCTGGATTTGGTTTTGAATGGCTTTTATTACATTCGTAATGACAAGGAAATTAAGTTTGGATTTATTAACATAAGAGTAAACATTATATGAATGGGTAGCCTTGGGAATAGAGTTCTGTATTGGTACAGGCTATTTTTCATTGCAGTACTTTATTTAGATGGATATAAAATTTTATTGCATAGAATGCCTGGTTATTTTTCAAAGAAATTACAGGTATGTATGCTTACGGCATTTTGTTATTATTTTAGACTGGATGTAATATTTTTTCAAATAATGCTCGCGAATCAGTCTCATGACAGTGCCCCTAAGGCAGCTTATTTATGTAATTTTACCTCCTTTGTTATGGAGAGACAAAGCCCAGTATGTTTTAAATTTTTTCTGCAAATTAGATACATAAACTAAAAAAAAATCCTAGATAGCCAAGGTAATAAAGTGTTAATTGCACTTTTTAGAACAGTTCAGTGGTTTATAAAAGTATTCGCAAGATTTAATTTGACGAAGTTTAGAGATACTGTTGTGTATTTGAAATTTTTTTTTTTTATATTTTGCTGCCTTTTATATTCTGTATTTTTCAATTTGCTTCTGTTTTAGACTTTGTGTGTTGCATCCAACCATTTTACTCCTATTTACTGGTGGTATAATTTTTTTTTATAGTTTTCATTTCCACTTCACATTTTAAGAATGAACCAGACTATTGCCTGAGTGTAAATGCAAAACAGAATTGGTAATGTTAACCATACAGGTATCAACAGAGCATGACAAATACTTTTGGCCTTCACCTTATTAGAAGTATAGTAAAGCATATACAAGTATGTAGAAACCCGAGAGACTATGGTCTTATAACTGGCAGATATAAAGGCATGAAGGACACTGTGAAAGAGGTGTATTCATTCCGAGTTTGAATTGTGCACATTGTTGTGCACTTACTAATTCATTTTCCTGTCATTGGCTTTGTTGTAATTTGGTAGTTATGCAATTTATTATTAATACATGATTTCCATTGATGAGCAGTTTGGCCACAACTTTTCTAATAGCAAGACATTAGAGGCTTCACTGTCCCTCCCTGAACAGTATTTACCTCTCAAGTTTATAAACGATTTTTGGCTAGAGACTGACAGATTGAATCTAGGGAATTAAGACTGGATGCACTTACTAAAGGTGGTCTCTATTGTGAGTCTGTTATCTTCATGTGATCCCCGCTGCTGATTGGTAATACCTTTTATTAAAAAGGCAACCATTAACGCTATGAGACATTACTATATTCCTCCCCAAGGGCATCTATTCATTTTAATATTCTCATTTGTGAGCTCAGTTAACTTTGATTACTGTTTATGGAAAATAATACTTTGCATTTTTTATATAATGATCATTTTTAATAATGATAATGAATTGAAATTGAGTAATTTATGAAATACGTATATTGTACACCATTTTTCTTGTACTGCATCCACTATGGTTGAACTAGTGATATGCATCTCTAGCCCACTGGTATTGTTTCCTGAGACTATACCACTTGAAGGTTGAATCACTGGATTCTCGAAAGGTATTAAAAAATAAAACATACATATTTAGTGCTAAAAGTATAAGTATTACATTAAAATATTGTGACTGAAGTTGAGGCATTTCTTTTAAATGGTCGATTATCTTATGAATAAATTTGCATTGCAAAATATTCCTCTATGTAATGCTTATTAGTTGATAGTCCCAGTCAGGTCCGTGTCTAAATAGAAATGATGTCCTTATGACTAGGTTTGCTCTACTATATACAGTATTCCTCAAGATTTTGCTTTGTTGAGTCGCATCTGGATACATGTAAAAAGAAATCTATTAAAAACTATGCTAAATCGTAAAAACTGGTCTACTTGTTCTGCTGTTAGCATTAAGAATGGAAACAATATTGGGGTTTTGTGACCTGACATGGTTAAGCGCTAGGCTCAAAGAAGTATTTTTTGGTTGGAGGATAAATTCTAACTGAGATGGGGGGGAGAGTGCGGGAGTCGGTGAGTGACAGCCCAAATTTAAGGCATTAAAAAGGACATTCTGCATTAATGCCCTAGTTACAACATGTCTGTGTCCACCCTTATGTGAATGGAACTTAATTATGACTTAGTCTCATGCATGGTACCCTGGTGTAATAAGTACCGTATTCGTTAACTATGTATTCCTAGATTTTCTAGTGAATGCATAGGCCTGGCCACATCATTGACATACTTATCAGTTTTGGTGTAATATGTTATCCAGTGTTAAAGGAACAGAGGATAAAACCTTACCACTTGAGTAAATATGTAAATGCAATTGGTTGCAGCACTGTCATGGAAATTTTTTACAGTGCAAGTAACTGCCACTTATTGTTTAGATTGTTTATAATAAAAATTTTGTGCAGTGATCTCTGGAATATGAATGAATTAGCATCTGAGTATACTTCAGAACCATATGGCTTGAAGACTAGCTTGGTTTGACATTTATATACAGTACTAGGACTTCAGAAAAACTGTATGTACAAAGTTTGAAGGAAATAGTGCTCTTATGTTAGTTTGAAATACTTTATCGTTTTTCTATCATTTTGATTATTGTATAGCATTATTAGAAGAGACTGCTCGTGACACGTTGTTGTGATGGAACGTAGCTTAGACGCTACATGTCGTAGTGTTGAAATTTACAAGTGTTAGTTTGCACTGTTCGACCTGTTAAACCGCTCATTCCCACTAGTGTTGTTGGAGTGTTCTGACTGCATTTTTCTCCCTCTTACTTTCTTACACTGAAGCAATAGAATATTTCAAACAGTTTCTGGCAACATTATTGGTAATAAGGAAACGGTTATCACTGGTGAGTGCAACGATCACTTTTTTTTTTTAATAGTTAATTTCACCAAAAGATATAATTCATTTGCAAGAGATTAATGTAGGTGGTTTTAATATGTCTGTATATAAATTTATCTTTAGCATATTTCTCTTGTCCGAATGAAACCAATGATGGCATAAAAGGTATCCTTGAACGAATTGTAGTAAATATTCTTTTACACAACAGGTTTAATGTAGAACCAAACTCTTGCCAATTTTCTGTACATGTATTGATGGAGATAAAACTTCTTTATTGAAAAGTATTTATTTTTAGTTTTATATATATATATCTCCATTTTAGTGGATAATTTTTTTCAGGTTGATCCTCTTCATTATAGGCAACTAAAATTTTTGTTATGATCCAGTAGTCGCCGTGGCTCAGTCGGTAGCATCTCCGACTCTGAGGCGTCAGGTCCAGGGTTCGCGCCCCGTCACGGTCTGAGGTTAGCAAAGGCATGCACTCAGCGTAAGGATTACATCTGCCAAAACAAGTCCTTCGCAAGAAGGCAACCGTCCTAGCCCTTGGTTGATAAGGGAGTCCGTGACGTAAAACCGGAACCGGATCCAAATACCTAAAAATCGGAAAGAAGTCATGCAGCAGCCATTCTGCACCAAGGACACATTGAGACAAAGGAAAAGTCGAAGTTTAAGGAAAAGGAAGATATAAGCAAATGATACACAAGGAAAAGGACAGGCTGAAAGAATACTCGAAGTAATGAAGACCTAGAGACATGGCAAGATTAAGCTCAGAGATGACGGTAGATCCATCAAAAAGTGGATCTATTGTTATCTTAGGGCCTAATCCTGCCATATCTCTGTCTTCACTACCAAGACTATTCTTTCATCCTGTCCTTTTCCTAGAGTATTATTCTCTTATTTCTGCCTTGTCCTTGAAGTAATACTCTTTCATCTCCATGTTTTCTCGGTGCCCCGGGCCTGATGACGGCAATTTTCTTGCCTGGCCCTGTAAAAAAAAAAAAAAAAAAAAATTATCTTTCACCCATCAACACAGACTTACTGATATTTCACTGTAGCTTCTACAATCATTCTGAAACATGTTACTGGATATAGAAATATTTTTTTATTTTTCTTTTTTAATCAGGTTTCACAATCACTCTCTAGCAGCCAAGAGTTTTTGGCGAGCCAATTTCTTTTTGGAGACCTTCTTTTTGGCAGGTTCATCAGTAACTTTGCTAACAACACGTTCCTTCTCAGCCAAGATAACTTCAATGTGACACGGGGAACTCATGAAGGGGTTGATGCGGCCGTGTGCACGATACGTGCGACGTCGCATCTGACGGGCACGCTGGACGCATATGTGCTCAATCGCAAGATGATCTACCTCCAATCCCTGGGGAAATTAATTTTATTTTATTTTCCAATACTGGCTTTATTAAACACAGTACAAGAGAAAAATGCTAATAAGTGCTAAGCTTGACTGTTTCCTTTCATGTGAATGCAGCTAGGTTGCTTATATTGCAAAAGTTCGACATATGAATTTTTTTTAAAACCATCTGATCACCTCAGAGTTTACCAAGTTCCCAATGCAGTTTAGTCCCTTTTCTTCCACAAAGTGACACAGCATCTCCACTCCATTACCTATGCCTGGTACCTGAATCAAGTGTTACACCATTCAAATATATTCACCAACACACCCTCCTAACCATCCTGCAGCAGCACCTGACACACCGCAACTGCAATATTTATCAATTTAACACAAACTACTCTTATTCCGTGCTTTCCCCCTCTTGGTAAATCTGACCACTTCCTGATCTCTGTCTCTTCCATTTTCGCTCCCCCACCACCAATCCCTCCTACTCAACGCCGCCTTTGGCACTTCGAGCGAACTCAATATGAATATTTGCGCAACTTTCTCTTTGACTTTCCATGGGATGACTACTGCTTTCGGTCCCGCAACCCTGATCGGGTAGCTGTAAAAGTTGCCGAGATCGTGACCGCAAGAATGGAGGCGTATATCCCCTCTTCTACAAAAACTCTCTCCCCCTAAACCTTGGTTTGACCGTGCCTGCTCCATGGCTATCAAGGCTAGGAATCGGGCTCACCGATCTTACCAAGCCTCTCCTTCCGATTTAACCCGCTCTGCTTTTATTATAAAAAGGAAAGTTGATGACCTTAACTCCTCTCCCACTGACAAATACTTCTGGTCCTTAGCCAAAATCCTCTCCAAAAACTTCTGTAACTCAAGCTTTCCCCCTCTCATTCGTTCTGATGGTTCTATAGCTTGGTCTCCCACTGACAAAGCCACTCTCTTTGGCTCTCATTTTTCTGCCAACTCTTCTATCAACGATTCCAGCGCACCAGTTCCTCAGTCTTTTCCCCTCTCTAACCCTATGCCCTCCCTTATCCTTTCTTCACGCAAAGTTCATAAGGTTCTTCGCTCATTAAAGACAAACAAGGCATCTGGTCCCGATGGTATCCCTGCAAGGTTCCTTAAGGAGTTTGCAGATGAACTGGCTCCCGTGCTTTGCCGTCTTTTTCACCTCATTCTGTCAACCAGTATCTATCCTTCATCTTGGAAGCATGCTCTAGTTCAACCTGTTCCTAAGAAGGGTGACCGCTCTATTCCTTCTAACTACCGACCTATTGCTAAAGTTTTCGAAACTTTGCTCAATGCTCACTTCTTGAAACGCCTTGAATCTAACTCACTTATCTCCGATCACCAGTGCGGCTTCCGCAAGGCAAGATCCACTGGTAATCTCCTGTCCTATCTTACTCATGTATGGTCATCTTCTCTGAGGAACTACGGGGAATCCTTTGTCGTCGCCCTTAATATCTCTAAGGCTTTTGACAGAGTCTGGCACAAGGCTCTGTTGGCCAAACTCCCTGCCAATGGCTTTACCCCTTCTTTCTGTTCTCTGATTTCCAGTTTTCTTACTGACCGTTCTATATCTGTAGTTGTTGATCGCGCGACATCTAGCCTTTTCTCTGTGTCCAGTGGTGTTCCACAGGGCTCTTCTACAATCCCCATCTTCCTCTCTTCTTCATGCCTTTGCCGATGATTCTACCCTTCACTTTTCCTCTGCCTTTTCTTCACAACCTTCATCTGTTACTCGTAATCAATCTCGTATCACTCTTTCTGCTACTCTTAACTCCGATTTGCAGAGAGTATCTGAATGGGGCACTCAAAATTTAGTTGAATTCAATGCCTCCAAGACACAGTTTCTGGCTATCTCTTTATCTTCTTCTACTCCTGATAACCCTATTGTCTTCGAAACTAATGAAATTTACCCTCTAACTCTATCAATATATTAGGAATCCATATAGCCTCTAACTTGTCTTGGAGGAATCACATAATCCAAATTTCTAAATCTTCATCCAAAAAATTGGGGGTTTTGTTTTTGTTATTACTTTTCCTCATTGCAGTTACTTAAAATTTACAAAGGTCTTATCCTCCCCTGCATAGAATACTGCTCACACATCTGGGGTGCTTCTTCCTTTACTTATCTTCTTGATAGGGTTGAATCTAAGGCAGTCAGACTCATTAATGATCCTTCTCTTACTTCTAATCTGGATTCTCTCTCCCTTCGCCATAAGGTATCTTCCCTTTCACTTTTCTATCGCTACTACTTCCATCGCTGCTCTGATGAGTTGCATCCCTCCTCCACTGCCGAGGCTGCGTAACACTCGCCAAGCGGCCTCATCTCACAGATACTGTGTGGAGATTTGTAGCTCGCGGATTGGTCGGTGCAGCGACAGCTTCTTCCCTTCTACCTCCAGACTCTGGAACTCTCTTCCTCCTTCTGTCTTTCCTAGTTCTTATGACCTTTCATCCTTCAAAAAGCAGATCTATCGTCATCTCAGAGCCTAGTCCTCCATATCTCTGGGTCCTCTTTCCTTTGACTGTTTTTTCTGTCTGTCGTTTTCCTTTGTGTGACATTACCTCATCTCTGCCTTGCCCTTAACCTTTTTCTTTTCCTTCGTCTTGGTATTTTCTCGTGCCCGGGCCTTTGTTGATGAGGGCAATTTCTGCCTGTCCCGGTGTCACACACACACCAGCAAAATTCAAGAACTCACTACATTATGTCCATCAACACAATATACACATTGACATCTTACAAGAAACATAAAAACACTGGTGCAGAGATCCATTGACTAAAGAGCACACAAAATCTCTCTTCGCCCACATGACTAACACAGAAATACAAAGTATGCACTGGCAACACATCAGGCATAACAATCACACATACATACATCCTCCTACAGTCCCTAACAACTACACCCCATAACTACAATACGTCACCAATACTCCAGACAACCCTAGGTGGTAATCAACAGGAAGATGGCCACCTAGTTTGCTGATATCCCCAGCATGGGCAGAGGGCTGGTAATACAAAATCAAGTCAAACAACATTTTACCCTACAAAACATTCATCAACACATTCCCAACAAAGCCCAGTTTCTCTCTCTTTTTTTATGGCCGGATGCCCTTCCTGCCGCCAACCCTCCCTATGTACCCGGGCTTGGGACCGGCACCAAGTTGAGGCTGGCTTTCCCCCCTCAGTGGCTGGGTTTCATCACCACCTATTCACCAAATCTGATGCTTCACATCGTGAAGGGTGTTCAGAACCATAGGTTCTGACAACCTTCCCAGCTGATCACAGGTACAAATGCATCAGTAACAAAAGAGGTAACTGGAAAGCTTGCGCTAAGGAAATAAGACAATTCAAAACTTCATATTACTCCCATCACAACTATAAATGATGCCGTACAGTCTTTTGACACACTAATTAAAAAAGCAAACAAAACCTATATTTCTAGAGGTAAAAAAAGACAACCCCAATTTCACACCCGAAATTCAAGACCATCAGAAAATGCAATACACTTTAACATTCTTTACACCCCACACACACAGTACTCTACAAAAGATATAAAAGCACATAAATCATCAGTAAATTTCATAATAAATAGAAATAATTCCTGCTCATGCTTGATCACAAAAACAAATCCCAACAAGCTTTACAAAACAATAACACAATAGACACTATATCCTCAAACAAACAACAGGAAATAATCTCATCAATTCAGCCACAGAAGCACATAGTACACCTCTCATTACACTAGACACAAAATAAAAAATTAAATTTTTTACATAGACATGCACAATACAAAAATATGACAAGCCAACTACCTCATAGGCAGGTGTGCTACTTTATTATTTGGCGATCAGCCATCAAACATAAGCTTTACAAACAAAGAGTCCCCTTGGGATCCGTGCTATCACCCACATTCTTTAGCTTACGCAAGTACGATCTACACGTCCTAAGTGCACAAAGCTCTCTTCAGAGACGACAATACTCTCAAATATGCAAACACAGCTGTAGACCTCCTGTCCCACTTCAGTACACTATACGAATGGTTTACCAAATTTAGATTAGCCCCAACCAAATCCAATTAGTCTCCTCACAGACTGGAAAGCAATGCACTGTCATATTCCACACCTCACCATAAACATCCCCATGACACACAAAAAATCAAAGATATAAAATACATAACTGTCATTAAAAAACATCCATACACCAAGATTTAATGCTCTGAAGTCAACTACCCACACAAAATTTTTTAAATAAAACTATGGAAGGCTAAGGCTAGGCATATGAGATGGACTGGGTAAAACATCCAAAGAAATCCTTAAAAGAGGGACTGGAATGGCAGTATCTTCGGCTTAGGTCCACTCTCCAGAGATGAAAATAGGAGAATGCCAAGCAACTGAAGATGAGCAGCAGCAAGAGACCAAACTGCCACAACCAACCAATGCCTCACGACCTACAAGAGCTTTTGGTCATCCTAGTGATTACCTAACCTCTTAAAACAACACGCACAGCAACAATTTTTTCTACATTGAGAAATGACATGTAACCTAGTGAACAACAGCAACTAAGTTTCTTCAAACCTCACCAACACACAAAAATTAAAATGTAGTTTTATAATTTAAGATTGTAAAGTACGTGATTACGTGCATATACTAAATAAAAATATTTTGTATCACATAGGAATAGCACAGAGGGACACCACGGTGGCACAAAAACCAAGAGAACTTGACTTGGGAAGTGACAGACCCGCGAACACGCCCACCACGGTCCGTTAGGGATGATATCATGTCTTCCTACCCAGTTCCAAAGTTTATTTCCATCCATATTATAAGTATAGTTGGTGACACAAAACGGCAAACAACATATGTACCAAAGAGTCATTATGGATTGTAAGTATTCTTACTCCCAACTACTTGAGTCTCTGAAAAAAAAACAAAAAACAAAACCACTTGCCTTGTACTGAGCATTGCTCTCAGCATTCTTCAAGAGATCAAGAAGGAACTGTGCACTCTTCTTGGGCCATCTGCCTTGGGAGGTTTTCCATGCCTTTGCCTGTTAAAATAAAAAATTAGCAGTGGGGCAAGGATATAACAAATACATGTCCTGCCAATATACCTGTGAATTACATTCCAAAGTTTTGCTTTACAGGATATAATATTACTTGGTGTCCTAAATATTAAAAGTGGAAATCTGTAAATATAGCATGTATAAAAACTACAGAATATAAGCTCATTCACCTATCTATTTACTGTTAGTTGAGCATACTGTATATATTGTCAAATTAATACATTTTTGTAATTGTTCTAATTTCAATACTTAGGAAACCAAGTAAAGATAAGCAAGAATCACTACGTATATTGCCTCATTCACATAGAACACAAGTTGCCAGATTAGGATTAAATTCCAATATGAAATGTGCCTTCTCAGAGATATTGAAATAAAAGCTAGAATTTCTTAACAACAATAGAGACTGGATTCCTAATGCTTTAGAACAGTGGTTCTTACCCTTTTTACTATGACGTCCCCTCTAAAAAATTTTTGGTTCCCTCCACGTCCCCTTGCATCTATGAAGAGGAGTTCCTCCCAGATATTAAAGAAAAAAAAATCTTAAATGTATAGTCTTTTTATTGAGTATGAAGTAGTCACATTATTAGTGAGATACTTGACACTGCTTTTTAGCTAATAGATCTTGAATGCGTGGCTGAATGCCAGAGTGTGCACAACGTAAGTTCCCTTCCACGTTCAGCCTGTTTCTGTACTTGCTCATGACAGAAACGAGCGTGGAAAATGCAGCTTCACAAAGATACGTGGATCCGAGCATAGAATTCGAAGAGCCTGATGTGAGATCAGAGGGTAAACAGGAAAGTGCTTGACCCAAAACTTATGGGTGCTTACTATTTTTAAGTAAATATAACAACTGAGATAAAGCATACCTCAACAGCCTTAACTGAATACATGTGAGAAGAGCAGTTATTGCCACGAACGTGTGCAGAAGACTGGGAGAGAACGGGGTCACCAGTCACCAAGGAGCAGTATTCAAGTCCAGGAGGAGTTAAAATGGTAAGCGGCGCTAAGATAGTAGACGACAGATAGAAAGAGTTATAAGGCGATACTTTTGAATTTTTTCATAAACTTCATTATTTGACCATGCTCTTGTTAAGAGACTAACATATAATTAGAAAAATTCCTGCTATATTCCAAGGGCTCCCACCCCCCTTGGAAATTACTGACAACCCCATAGGAGGTGTACCCCCCAGGTTAAGAACCACTGATTTGGAACCAAATAGGTAAGACTTTCAAGAAAATTTTTAGAGAAACAAGCATGAACTAGTTACAGGAGAGAAAATAAATACTACATCACATTTGAAGTTTTTACAATACAAATGCTCATATTCTAAGATTAGAAAATGGTTTAGTACAATGGACAAGCTCTGAGAGAGAGGTGCATCCAGTCGGAAGACACAAACTAAATTGGTCAAAACTGAATGAAGGCAGTCTCTGTGATATCAACCTTCCATATCAAGACAATACAACAATAAAATGGCTGCAGTCCCTCTAGTTAGGGATCTGGCCAAGTCAAAGTACAGTGTTCACCCCCTTATCGCGGTAGTTCGGTTCCGGGACCCGGCGCAAACCAGGAAAACCGCGGAGTAGGATCAGCTTATATGTACATAGATATTTTATTTTTACGTTTACACTGTATAAACCCTCCCTGTACTATTAACAAACCACCCTTTACTTCATAAATAACAGCATGCAACGTAAATTTATATGAAAGTGATAGATAAAATTACGGTGAATGAAGTGGTAATTACATGACATACTCATTTACAATTATTTTTAAGTTTACGTACTGTATAAACCCTCCCTGCACTGTTAAAAAAACATGAACTATCTCACGTACGTGAGAGCTACTGGATATAAATATATGTGCTAGCTCACGTAGCTATCGGACACTACATATATCGCATGATGCAATACTGTGTTATACTGTACATACGTATATCTAAATTTGTATTTTACTATTTTTTACTGTTTTATTATTCTTAGGCTAGGAAATACTTGTTTTATCAATAAAATAATGAAAATTTTAATATTCACTAGGTCACGTAGGTGAGAGCCTTTGCATTTTCCCAAACACTGATACCGGTATCGTATTTTACGTGGTGCAATACTGTTTACTATTTTTTTTTATTATTCTTAGGCTAAGAAATACGTTTTTTTTAATCAATAAAATCATGAAACTACTGGAAATATAAATATATATGCTAGCTCACGTAGGTATCGGACACTATTTCCCATGATGCAATACTGTGAGTTATACTGTACGTAAGTACGTATATCTAAACTTATGTATATGCTAGCTCACGTAGCTATCGGACACTACATATATCGCATGATGCAATACTGTGAGTTATACTGTACGTACGTATCTCTAAATTTGTTTTTTACTTTTATTATTATTCTTAGGCTAGGAAATACTTGTTTTATCAATAAAATAATGAAAATTTTAATATTCACTAGGTCACGTAGGTGAGAGCCTTTGCGTTTTCCGAAAAACTGATACCGGTATCGTATTTTACGTGGTGCAATACTGTTTACTATTTTTTACTGTTTTATTATTCTTAGGCTAGGAAATACGTTTTTTATCAATAAAATCATGAAACTACTGGAAATATAAATATATATGCTAGCTCACGTAGATGCGACCCCAATACATTGTACGCTATCGAACACTATTTCGTATGATGCAATACTGTGAGTTATACTGTACGTAGGTATATCATTCAGTTATTAGTGCAATGTATATTAATTTAAAATTCATCTACTTATTTGATGATTGTACAAAATCTATTGTATTTATTCATTGTAATTTGGACCAAATATTCTTTTTGTAAAGATTATATTGTACTTTTCAAAAGAGTTGGTCAATAAACGTATCTATCTATCTATCTACATTTATGTTTTTTACTATTTTTTACTGTATTATTCGTAGGCTGGGAAATTATTTTTTTTTTATCAATTAGAAAATGAAATATGGTTTTTCAATATAAAAAAAATTGAAAATACTGAGATTTTTTTTTTTAATATTTTATTTTTGCATATACCCATGAAATAAAATAATAATTTATATAAAAAAAAACGCGATAGAGTGAGAAAGCGAACCAGGAAGCGCGAATAACTGGGGTAACACTGTATATGCAAAAATATTTAAAAAAAATAAAAAAATAAAAAAAAAATCAGTATTTTCATTTTTTTTAATGAAAAAACATATTGCATTATCTAATTGATAAACACAATTATTTCCCAGCCTACGAATAATAAAACAGTAAAAACATAAATTTAGATAGATAGATAGATAGATACGTTTATTGACCACCTCTTTTGAAAAGTATAATCTTTACAATTTACAATGAATAAATGCAATAGATTTTGTACAATCATCAAATAAGTAAATGAATTTTAAATTAATATACACTGTACTAATAACTGATATACGTACGTACAGTATAACTCACAGTATTGCATCATGCGAAAGTGTTCGATAGCGTACAATGTATTGGGGTTGCAGCTACGTGAGCTAGCATATATATTTATATTTCCAGTAGTTTCATGATTTTGATAAAAAAAACGTATTTCCTAGCCTAAGAATAACAAAACAGTAAAAAATAGTAAAAAACATAAATACTAACAGTATTGCAACATGTAAAATACGATACCGCTATCAGCGTTTTGGACAAAGACTCGTTCAGTCTAACTCACGTTTTGCTTGTGTTCGATAGCGTACAATGTATTGGGGTCGAAGCTACGTGAGCTGGCATATATATTTATATTTCCAGTAGTTTCATGATTTTATTGATAAAAAAAAAACATATTTCTTAGCCTAAGAATAATATAACAGTACAAAATAGTAAAACACATAAATACTAACTGTATTGCAACATGTAAAATACGATACCGCTATCAGCGTTTCGGACAAAGGCTTCCACCATCTTCCATTGTCTCGCCTCACTCGTGCGCGCCATTCATGTTGTGCTTATTATTATTAATATGTTTTGCTTGTGATTTTTTTACACGCATATTTTAACCTTTGCATGCCTCCCAAGCATCCTTCATCTTCTAAGGCTTCTTGTAGTGAGCCTAAACGGCAAAGGAAAATGTTAACCATTGTAGATAAAGTGAAACTCTTAGATATGTTGAAAGAAGGAAAAGAGTTTGTGGATGTCGGCCGCTATTTTACGTAAACGTAAAAATTATTGTAAAATATGGAACCTATTAATGTCAAGTCTTCATCACCTCATTCATGGTAAGTTTTCCTATCACTTTCATAAAAAAATTACGTTGCTTGCTGTTATTTATAATGTAAAGGGTGTTTTTTTAACAGTACAGGGAGGGTTTATACTGTGTAAACGTAAAAATACATCAAAATATCTATGTACATATAGGCTGATCTCTACACCACGGATTTCTGGGTTCGCGCCGGGTCCCGGAACCGAACTACAGCGATAAGCGAGGCAACACTGTACAAAAAAAAACGCGAATAACCGGGGGAACACTGTATGCACATTTACCAGAGGCCAAACACAACTCAGTTATTCCTCTTAGGAGGAATAAAGGATTGCCACAATTCCTCCCAACCACTGGGCAAGCGGATAAAGGGCCTCTCTTGAGAGGCCTGAGAGCTGCAGCCGCCTTAAACTTACCGCTTCAGCATATGGAAACCCCCACACCCACCCCTCCAAGTTTACTGTGGTAGCAGGTGCGAGAAATCCCTTAGGCCAGCATCACATACACACAATTCTTCTACACTCATTCCTATCTTGTACATTCTCTCTTCCTGCTTTAAAATTAGCAATACCCAATGGTAAACAAATGACAAATTAGAAAGGCATGATAAAACCAAGAATATCACATGACCAACACCCATATATGTTGGCAACACTGCAACTTCAACAAGATAAAAATCTCACCTGAGCACATCTGCCAACTCCACCATTGAATCTTCGGAATGGAACACACTCCTTCTTGTTCATAACATTTTTCAGGAAGCGCACAGCACGAGCAAGGGTCATCTTCCTGATGGTATTAGCTGTTTCACATGTATTCTGTGTAAAAAAACAGTTTCATATTAATCATCCAAAGCTTTTTATCATTACATCCGAGTAACTAGTTAATCCCATGACTGAACAAGGACGATATTCAAACTTATAAACTAGTGGATACTAATAGTGAAAGGTGTGGGGAAACCTGGTAATACCTCTCTTCTCGAAATTTTCTTGCCATATGCTAACTGGCAATATTTGTTGACATACACCAATAACTCTTATATTAAACACAAGCAACTTACTTACATAGTTAAGAAGTCAATTTATCACCTTCATAGCCTCCAAACCTCTTTCTATTTATGCTTTCTATCTCATCATTATTAGGTTCTCATTACTTTGGGTAGTCTTCAAGCCTTTCTTTTTATTATTATTCACTCTTATTTCTGCCTCTTCTTGAAGCTGCTACTTTTTCTTAAATGTATTCTTAGTGCCGGGTCCCAATGAGGGCAGTTTTCTTTGTCGCTCACAAAAAAAGGTAAATACTCCTTTTCTCCTATTATAACAATTTTAACTCAGGTTAAGTTGCAACTTTCTGGATCAGGATATCACTAGAAATTTAATTAGAACTAAGTGCATGTACAAATATTCTGAAATGCATATGCATTAATTGCTTTCCCTCTCTTCAATCAGTTCTCTTTATTTTTTAATACATTGGTGGTGACCCCAACCTACGAACTTAATCTGTTCCCAAAAACTGTTCTTGGGTTGGATTTATTTTTCCCATTGAAAAGCATGTACATTCAATTAATCCGTTCCTGGTCACAATAAATATTCACTTGAAAAAATTTTTTGTAGCTAAAAACATGATATATAATACAGGTTATATGTATTTCATCTGTAAAAGGAAAATTACATTAATAATAGAAAGGAATTCTACTTTACTAAAGTAAAACATGTAGATATTCAGCTATACAATATACACTAGTTGATACCCATTATAAAATATTAAAGTCCAACACTTAGAAAAAGTTGTCACATTCTCCCACTAATAACAAATACAGTAGGAAAGAGTACATATTTGTATGAAAGAAACAGTACTGTATTTACCTTGGTGGATAATTGTTGCTGGCATACGTGGATGGTGGTGGAAGAGGAGGAGGGGGGGGGGGACTCATTTCCAGAAGGAGAGTCCCCTAATATCACAAATACTTTTAACTTTCTTAGGAGCCATAATAAGGGCTATATGAAAGGTAATCAATGGAAAATAAAGCAAGAACTACGAACAGATCACGAACGAACCACATAGCGAAGGCACCAATGCAGAAGTACGAGCGGGCGCGTGGGACATGTGGTGACTTGGCCAACACATGTGTGTTCGTAGGTTAGGGCGACAATTTGGTTTGTTCGTGGGTTGGGGTCACCACTGTATTTCATTTCACATCCCAAATATATCACGGACCGCTTATGTTAAGACCTCTCTAAAATTAATTATATTTCCACTGTAAAATGTGTTCATGTACTCTTTCAATCTAAGCTATCAATTTTAATATGATTCCTGAAACATTTTATTTGTTCTCTTCAGGGTGCTCATAGCAGCTAACCTACCTTAGGTTAGGTAGGTTAATTATGTACCGTGACAGGTCGAATTTGGGTGTTTCTACTGAAGCACAGCTCTCTTGAGAATTGGGGTGTTAAGTGTAGAATGGCCCCTCTCTTGTTTCGCATAATTTTAATTAACCACAAATTTATCTACGTGATTTTTACCAAAGTAACAGTCTTCCAGGAGTGGGTGACGTGAGTTTTATACATATGTCAAATTATTATTATTTAAAGAGGTATAACTACGACTTATGGACTGTTGCTTATAATGTGGCTTAGAGGGAGTTATCCTAAGCGATAATGGTCCAACCACTTATTCCCATATGACATTATGAATCATAACATTAAAGTATAAGGGAATAATGTAAATTCTTACTTTCGCACAATCGATGAATTTATATAGGAACACCTACAGTTTTGCGGGCCACACCAATGTTCAAAAGCTACCAACAGAAGGCACTAGGCAATGGGCATACAAAACAATTTTTTACTATTCTAACTAAAAATAATTACCTAACCTCTCAGCCAGGTGGGTTTCGCCCCCCAGGAACCCCCCCATCATACAGGTTCGGGTCGAACTACTTACTTAAGCGGAGGGGTGAGGTCGTTGAGCGGCATGGCCCGCAAAACTGTAAACTACCCTTAATATATTTATGAGCGACACCGGGATAGGCAAAATGTTATTTTATTTTTTTCTTTATTTCAAATATGTCTACTGTTAAATTTGATTAGTTGATTGACACCTCGATAGGCAAGATATTACTTTCCTGTTCTTTATATTTGTCTTTAACTATTCCAAATATATGTCTACATTTAAATTTGGTTAATTCAACCCAGTCATGCAGAGGCGTTGCAATTTTCAAGATTTCCTCATTACAGACTCAACAAGGGTGTGAAATTATATATTTACCAGGAAATATCCGAAACCCATAATCTTTGGTTAAGTGCCTGATAATACAAACCAAATTCGTTATAAAAATTCATTTATTCGATTGTAAACAAATCTGGGTCTGACATTGATCGCAAATTTTATTTCAATACTTTTTAGTGAAGTGGTTAGGGCGCTCGACTTGGGAATTGACACACCTATGTTCAAGTCCACCGCAGGGTGTTAAGAAGGGCATTTAGCCTCTATTTCCTAGATTCAAGCAATCTGTACATCCCCAATCAACTTGGGATTAAGACAAACCTGCAAACTAACAACTTTCACAGCCTTACAACCAAATTCTTAATATATTCTGAATTACTAAATCATTATCTCCTTAAGTGGAAGCCCAGGTCAACGTAATGAAATATCTAAATGATAATTTATGGTCGAAATATTCGATTTGTCTAGGACTACCATTTCCTCAACAACCATCCTCAGGTTTTAAAATTATTTCGTAACTTACTTTGAAGCTAACTCTCAAGTTTGAACCCCTAGCCTTGCATGACTTAGTGGGATTTTCCGGCTGAGCTGCGTACTTCACCATCTTGACACACTGGAAATATCAAAAATACACATCATACACAAGCCAAAATAACACGGGGCATCATACCATTTACATGTAATTTCAAACATTATTTAATCAATAACATTTATAAAGATAAAGTTTTAAAATTATGTCTTCAATTAAGGACATCATAATATATAAAATGGAGTAAACAATACTTCAAAAATAAGCTACATATCACCGATGATGACAGATTAATTAATATATTCTCCACACCTTTCAGGCCTCGGTTGGCCGATACAGCTGAAGGAAATAGTTGTTGTTCTTCCCTAGCGGCAAAGAATGAAACTAAAGAGGAGTTGTTCTCTTTAACTATTTTGACCTAAGTTTTTATTCATATAGACCAAAATCATACTTATTTATAAAAAAAAATTGGAATTATATCATTATTATTATTAATGTTTTAATAATATTGGTCAAGAGAAAGCTTTTAATTCCTGTATACAACATTAATAGTAATACATGTGAATTTAACTTTTCCATGCACGCATAATTAAAGGTCAGTCCTTATAACAGGTCTATATTTTGTTAACTATTTTTTTTATGCATTCTAAAGCATAGAATATATATAAATACCAATCGAAAATTTTATCATTATATCATTACAGCAAAGCCAGTTTTGGTAACTTTTTAAAATCCCCAACGAGTGATATAAAGATACAAATCATTAAAAAATCTAACAAAGAAAAAAATACAACTCACTTCATAAGCTAGTCAAACCTGAATTAACATTCAATATATATCATGAATTTTTCATAGATTGGTAGCAGGGGACACCGTTGTTTTAAAGCAGTATTCTAGAAGACATCATGGCAATATAACATCACAAAGTTTTGTTTACCAAGCTCATATGATGTTGTTGTTAAAAAATTCTTTTTACACCAGATATTCCCATGTAATTGAAGCAGAAAAGAAAGAGGTGGAGGAGAAACATCCTGCAGTGCCACAGTCCGGATATCTTAATGCATATAGATGTTATCACTGCAAGTTACACTTTATTGCAGCTATTTTTCTCTCACCTAACAAGGAAAATAGGACGGCTGGGCTGCTAGAGATGAAGCAGTGGGAGTAAGCTTGCGGCGACTGTAGGGCCTCATGGCATAAGATACTTACTCACTAGCCCTGTGGATAACCCAAGCAGGGTGAATTTATGGCAGCCTTTTGTCGGCAAGAAGCTAAAAGGAGTGATCGAGGTATGTTAGTCTCTGGTGAATGTGTGCTTTGACTCGGCCACCCCCTCACAAAGGGAAGCCAGCCATTGTAAACGTATATATGTAAGCATTTTTATGTAGTTTCTCCACTATTCTCACTCCATCCAAGACAATTGGCTCATAATGAATCATAAGAATTCTATAATACATGAATTTTTGCAGAAATGACGCTCAACAAAACAAAAATGGAGAAAAATCTACAGTTGACCATCAGAGCTGACAAAAAAAAAAAAGTTATTTATATGAAATTACCAATCACAACATACTGATAGTGTTAGGACTTTCCAAATAATGTATACTCATAATGAATATGGTTTTGTTTTTTCAATTTTGTCACTATTAAACCCCTATATAGGTCGTAGCTGGGGAATTAGGGCAGGAAACCCTTCCTAATGCCTCCAGTGGGCAGCAACTCGTCTTGGTCACTTCTCGAGTCAATTGATCTAACCACTCCACTAAATGCTTCACAAACAAGACAGTAACTATAGCCAATTAATAACTTCTTCACACAACAGCAACTTTGACTATACAAATTGAATACCTAGCCTTCATTATATATATATATATATATATATATATATATATATATATATATATATATATATATATATATATATATATATATATATATATATATATATATATATATATATATATATATATATATATATATATATATATATATATATATATATATATATATATATATATATATATATATATATATATATATATATATATATATATATATATATATATATATATATATATATATATATATATATATATATATATATATATATATATATATATATATATATATATATATATATATATATATATATATATATATATATATATATATATATATATATACACACCTTATACATAAGATTGCGACCCTGGGACCATGATTTTGCAGTAATATGAGCATTTGTCTCGGGAGATAAGATACCTGCCATTAAGCCCAATGCTGAGAGTTAAAGAATATTCTGCCTTCATTCACTACTCCAGCCAGTCCCATAATGGGACACATAAAATAGTTTAAAAATTACATATGATTGCAATCTGCTAATTTGAAAATATTCAGCAAACAAGGTACATATGGTTGCAGAACACAACAATAACATGCATGCAATTGGAAAGTGAGATGGTTAGTCAGAAATTCATCTAAATAATGAGGAAATCTTTAATTTTTATTGAAATGTTAACTAAAAAAATCTATAATATATATCATAATCTAGGGATTATCTTTGGGTAAATAAAATCCAATTAAATATAGAACTTTTTTAGTATGTACATAAATATTGTATTGCCTCACACGATTATTCACAAGTGAAACAATGACAAACTGAAGAAAAGCGTATCATTCATATCATCACGAAATGCACTACTTCAAAACCTAAATATACTTTTCAAATACTGCATGTACATCCAATTATCTATTATTAAAAATAATAATAATAATAATAATAATGATATTATTATTATTCTTAAAAAACAGTGGTCATATATTAGCAAATGTTTGTACAGCCTATTATGGCAATCATTTTAAAAGTACAATTATTGATAACTTGAAAAGTTAACTAAACCAATGCTTCAAGTATCCAACCAACCTGTACATATTAAAAGAAATTCCTTATTATACTCTTGCAGGCTGCTATAATTCTTTTATTTTTAACTTGCTTACAGTATATGTAATTCTTTTCAGGTTGAATCTGGATAAGTCCAATCGGCGGTTCTTTACGTTTCCGGATTCATTTTCCCCAACTTTCTTGGATGGGCATAACCATTACAATACATTTTGAGGGTTTAGGGGAAACAGATAACTCTCCTACACTAGATTATCATACAATATGTCTCTCAATTCCCTGTGTTCAGCAGTGTATATATAACACATCTTAAGGAAAATAAACTCCCAAAAAAGGTATAATATACGACTTGAACATTTAATAAAAATTTCATATATCACAGACAAACACAATACTTTTTAAAAGGGATATACATCCTTCACATCTGTTGTATTTGTTATACAATATTTATTATATGATAATCAGGCTGCCTGGATCATATCTGGCATATGTTTCATTTAATATATATATGAATTACACCCTCATAATACTTTATCGGGGGAAACTAAAGGGGACAACCCAAGTGAAGGTGAAGGGGGGAAAAAGAATCCACATATATATATATATGAGTATATTATCAACATATCATAAGAAGCAACTAAACTAAAGGAGATCGCAGTAATGATGCAGAATAAGGAATGCCGCACCAATATTCCCTGGTTTGATAGCTGCTTTTAAGGCAGACTACCTCCACACCACTCTTGCCAAGCCATGGCAGATATAGAAGCTGATCTAGAACTCCCATCACGAGATGAGAGGAATGAAGAAGCAGGGGAACTGGCAATCCTCTTCTCACTGAAAATTTTTGTTGTTATGATAAAATTAAAAGAAATATATTCTTACATATAGCCAATAATTGAAAACAGGATGACTGATAAGTTGAGAATGTACACAAGGACACAAATGCAACTGCCACAATCCCCTATGTTATGGGGGTGGCCGAGTCAAAGCACACATTCACTAGAAGTCCACCAAACTTCGATCAATGATAAAATATATCCAAAACTTTTACCAGGACGTGACATATCAGTTAAACATAATTATAAAAGACAATTTCACACATCTTTAAAAAACAGAATGCAATAATAATATTGTTTTCCATTCATAAAAACACTTATAACACGGGGAAATGAATAAGTGACCACAGAATAAGAATGTTGTCAACAACTTTAAAATTTTATAAAGTAATAACAACTGTTTTGAGTAATTAAACAGTACAATTACATCCTAACAGAAACACAGTAAAACTGCAGATTTTTTCACAATCTCTGTACATAAAAAACACTGCTGATGTATATAAATGGCTATTTAAAAAACACTGTAATAAGGTCCATTCCATACAGTATTCTCCTAAAAACGAATTCCCACCTTCTCTATAAAATGCATGATATTCTGTATCGCAACACTGATTTCTATTACCGGTACAATGAAATACGATCTTACACATACGAGTTACCAGTATTAAGTTACACCTTTACGTAAATCAAAGTTGTTAACAAACCATTTATAAAAATCGGTTAATACCAGAATTTAAAATTTTCTATAGTTCTTGAATAATATATGTCACAGATCCACACTCACTTATTTTCATTGTGGACTTGGTAATAGTAGTACTCATATCTTTTGTAAAGATATCAAAATAATGTACCAGTTTACTCTGCTTAGCAGATTCCAGCTCTTTTATTAGACTACAATTTTGAGCGAAATCTCACTTGAGTTTTATGCTGTCTCCTCTGATAACACTAAAAACAATCTAAGAGAAGAGGCTCCCAAACAGTGTTCGAGTTGATTACGTTCAAAAACATTTTTACATCACACTAGGATGGAATAGTTATTAAAAAAAAAAGTCTTTAAAAATAATCCATATCATGATGGAATGCTTAAATTTTTTTTCTATTTTATATAATACACCGCTCAAGCTAAAGTACCAGGGTAGCCTAAACTGTAAAAATAAAAAAAAAAATAAAAAAAAAAAGATGTAATAGAGCAGGATGTAATCTTGTACATATAAATTAGGAAACTCGATACAATTTCTGTTTCATTATAAAATAAACTCTCTTGTTAAACAATAATGGTCAAGATTCAAAATAACTATATTCCTACAGTCCTTCGTATCACAATAGCATCATCAGTCATAAGCCACGGTGTCAGGCTTGGCTCTCATTCGTCGGTGAGCTCTCCACTCTACCATGCAGAATGTTAGAGTTCCAATTGTAGCAAATACAACTAAGATACCTAAATGCCAATATAACTGGAATACACTAGCATAGAAGAAGCAAGCAGCTGCCGAGAGGGACTGCATAAATTTGAAAAGAGCGAAGGCGGGTCCTGAGTTATCGGCATATATTGATCCTAGAATTGAATAAATCTGAGTGTTGAAGCAGGAATCGCCAAAACCTAACAAGAAACTGCAGAACAGCGCAATGAACTCACTGAAAAAGATGAATAAAATAATTAAATGCATTATATGTTCATCGACAAATACTGTATATGATATGAGTACAAACAAACAACACTCAGTATAGAAAAATTCCCCACAAAAAAATAAAGAAATATTACCTTGGCTGACCACTTGGCCAGAAAGAGGGGTCGTTCGTATTTTTAAGAGGAGAGTTAGTGGGGAGATTCATGAATATCAAAAAGTAGCAGACAACATGCACAATGTATCCCAATAAAACTATAGGATCCCTTCCAAATCTGACGGTTTTCTTGCCAAAGATTCCAAACACACCACCACCTGCAAAGAATATAGGTTGTGCATGAAATATAATTTTTTGTTGTCACTATTAATCCCAATTATGGGGGTGAGGACAGACAGATTAGAGCTAGAGAATTAAGGCTGGATGCCCTTCCTAACTCCACGCAGGGCATTCATTCGTGGCTTGGTCCTCTTCCAAGCCAAATCTTCTTACAACCACGTTACCGCATTACCCGTGAAATAAACATGCCTGTACTATCACTACAAATCATATTTTTGAAGATACAGACATAATGACTAATATTATATGCTTAGTGATGTTTTGGAGACTTTTTGAATAAGATTTAACTTTTAGCATATTTTAATCGTGAGTTCCCATTATCAAATATTTCTGTTCTGAGCTTCTTTATAAATTTGGATCTATTTCTTTTAATTAATAAGATTCTTCAAAAAGATTTCTTTGGCAAAACTGTTTCCTGCTCCACTATGCATTTAACTCATCTAAAATCAGACTAACATTTGAGACCATGACGCTTCTAAGGAAAATATTTCGAATACACTGATATATGTGTATGTAGAACCACAGTTATAGTATGCCAAACAATGTGAATAAGTACCAGCATAAATTAATTATATAAGTTATTAATAATAACTAGGGGCAGCTCCTTATCCTCAAGGAGTAAAGTGGAGTCATTAAGGTATAGTAGCTACTAGTGAATGTGTGTACTGTACTATTATTTGGCCATCCAACATAAAAGAGGGATCAAGGCCAGCTGGCTATACAGTATGTTTCTATGCCAAAATAATAATACAGAGGGTCCAAGTTACACGTCGTCCCACTTTTCGTTACTGCACTCATTTATCATCAACATTTTGAGGTAACGACAACAAATTTCACCACAAATGGTATATGATGTCACACGCAAATTCAGACAGACAGACAGAGAGAGATGAAAAGCTTTGGGTTATTATCTCCTAAGTGTATCACAATAATAATAATAATAATAATGACAAACAGAGATGAAAAGTGCTTAGGCTGATGTTTTTATGTGTTTAAAGTAATAATAATAATACAGTGTTACCCCGGTTATTCGCGCTTCTTGGTTCGCGTTCTCACTCTATCGCGGTTTTTTTTTGGATAAATTATTATTTTATTTTATGGGTATACGCAAAAATATTAAAATATTGAAAAAAAACATTTTCAGTATTTTCATTTTTTTTTTTAATTTACGTTGCGTGCTGTTATTTATAATGTAAAGGGTGTTTTTTTAACAGTGCAGGGAGGGTTTATACAGTTCGTAAACGAAAAAATAATTGTAAATGAGTATGTGTGTCACGTCATCATCACCTCATTCTTCGTAATTTTATCTATCACTTTCATAAAAATTTACGTTGCTTGCTGTTATTTATCATGTAAAGGGTGTTTTTTTAACAGTGCAGGGAGGGTTTATACAGTACGTAAACGAAAAAATAATTGTAAATGAGTATGTATGTCACGTCATTATCACCTCATTCACCGTAATTTTATCTATCACTTTCATAAAAATTTACGTTGCTTGTTGTTATTTATAATGTAAAGGGTGTTTCTTTAACAGTGCAGCGAGGGTTTATACAGTACGTAAACGAAAAAATAATTGTAAACGAGTATGTATGTCACGTCATTATCACCTTATTCACCGTAATTTTATCTATCACTTTCATAAAAATTTACGTTGCTTGCTGTTATTTATAATGTAAAGGGTGTTTTTTTAACAGTGCAGGGAGGGTTTATACAGTACATAAACGAAAACATAATTGTAAATAAGTATGTATGTCACGTCATTATCACCTCATTCACCGTAATTTTATCTATCACTTTCATAAATATTTACGTTGCTTGTTGTTATTTATATTGTAAAGGGTGTTTTTTTAACAGTGCAGGGAGGGTTTATACAGTACGTAAACGAAAAAATAATTGTAAATGAGTATGTATGTAACATCATTATCACCTCATTCACCGTAATTTTATCTATCACTTTCATAAAAATATACGTTGCTTGCTGTTATTTATAATGTAAAGGGTGTTTTTTTAACAGTGCAGGGAGGGTTTATACAGTACGTAAACGAAAAAATAATTGTAAATGAGTATGTATGTCACATCGTTATCACCTCATTCACCGTAATTTTATCAATCACTTTCATAAAAATTTACGTTGCTTGCTGTTATTTATAATGTAAAGGGTGTTTTTTTTTAACAGTGCAGGGAGGGTTTATACAGTACGTAAACGAAAAAATAATTGTAAATGAGTATGTATGTCACGTCGTTATCACCTCATTCACCGTAATTTTATCTATCACTTTCATAAAAATTTACGTTGCTTGCTGTTATTTATAATGTAAAGGGTGTTTTTTTAACAGTGCAGTGAGGGTTTATACAGTATGTAAACGAAAAAATAATCGTAAATGAGTATGTATGTCACGTCATTATCACCTCATTCACCGTAATTTTATCTATCACTTTCATAAAAATTTACGTTGCTTGCTGTTATTTATAATGTAAAGGGTGTTTTTTCAACAGTGCAGTGAGGGTTTATACAGTACGTAAACGAAAAAATGAGTATGTATGTCACGTCATCATCACATTCACGGTAAGTTTTCCTATCACTTTCATAAAAATTTAAGTTGCTTGCTGTTATCTATAATGTTAAGGGTGTTCTTTTTAACAGTGCAGGGAGGGTTTATACAGTACGTAAACGAAAAAATAATTGTAAATGATATGTATGTCACATCATTATCACCTCTTTCACTGTAATTTTATCTATCACTTTCATAAAAATTTACGTTGCTTACTGTTATTTATCATGTAAAGGGTGTTTTTTTAACAGTGCAGGGATTGTTTATACAGAGTAAACGTAAAAATATATTAAAATATCTATGTATATATAGGCAGATCCTACTTCGCGGATTTCCTGGTTCGCGGCGGGTCCCGGAACCGAACTACCGCGATAAGTGAGGCAACACTGTAATAACAACAACAATAGTAATAAATATATTGTTAATGATAATAATAATAAGAATATTAGTAATAATAATCCATCCATCCATATACAAAAGCCATATTTCCCCATATCAGGGGGTTGGATGAAGAGAAAGGGATGATACCTTACAGCATAGAAAAAGAGAATCCAGATTAAATGTAAGAGAATGGCCATTGATGAGTCTGATTGCATTAGATTCAACCCTATTAAGGAGATAAGTATAGTAAGAGACACCCCAGATGGGCACCTGTATGCTAAGCAGGGACAGAGTAAGTAACTGAGAAGAAGAAAAGTAATGACAAAAAAGAAATAGAACTACCAATTTTTGGGATGCAGATTTAGAAATTTAGATTATGTGATTCCTCCAAGACAAGTTAGAGGCTATCTGGATTCCTAATATGTTAATAGAATTAAGGGGGTTACTTTCATTACTTACGAAGACAATAGGGCTATCAGGAGGAGAAGAGAAAGAGATAGCCTGGAACTGTGTCTTGGAGACATTAAATTTAATGGGAGAGGAGAATGAGAGAGATTACATGGGAGAAGGTGAAGAGAGCATTTAATGAAACAAAAGCAGGTAAAGCACCTGGAGTGGATGGTGTAAGAGCAGAAACGTTGAAAGAGGGGGGTGTAACTGTATTTGAATAGTTGGTGAGATTGTTTAATATTTGCTTTATGTTGTCAACGGTGCCAGTGGACTGGGTAACTGGATGTAAAGTGTCACTATACAAAGGTAAGGGAGATATACATACTTGTAGTAATTTTAGGGGTATAAGTTTGCTGAGTGCGGTAGGAAAGGTGTATAGTAGGATACTGACAAATAGGATTAGGGATAAAACAGATGTTATTGCGGAAGTACAGAGTAGTTTTAGGAGGTAGAGGATGTATATATCAAATTTTTATAGTTAGGCAGATATGTGAGAAGTATTTGGCAAAACATAAGGATGTGTATTTTGCATTTTTGGATCTGGAGAAAGCGTATGATCAAGTTGATAGAGATGCAATGTGGAATGATTTGGGATTATATGGAATTGGTGGTAGATTGTTACGAGCAGTGACGAGTTTATATGTAGCTTGTGTTAGGGTGGGGAATGAAGTAAGTGAGTGATTTGCAGTGAGAGTGAGGTTGAGACAGGGATGTGTGATGTCACCGTGGCTGTTCAGTTTGTATATGGATGGAGTGGTAAGAGAGGTAAATGCTCGAGTACTTGGTCGCGGATTGAAGCTTGTAGATGGGAATGAAAATGAGTGGGAATTGAATCAGTTGCTGTTTGCAGATGATAAAGTGGTGGTGGCAGACTCTGAGAGTAAGCTGTGTCAGTTAGTGACAGAATTTGAAAGGGTGTGCGAGAGAAGAAAGTTACGAGTGAATGTGGGAAAGAGTAAGGTTATGAGGTGTACAAGAAACGAGGATGGTGCTACTGAATGCTATGTTGAATGGAGAGGCACTTGAGGAAGTAGACCAGTTCAAATATTTAGGATCAGTTATAGCTGCAAATGGTGGAGTGCAAGCAGATGTGCGTCACGGAGTGAATAAAGGATGCAAAGTGTTTGGCGCATTGAAGGGAGTAATGAAGATTAGAGGGCTGGGAATGAATGATAAGCAAATTTTGTATGAGAAAGTGGTTGTGCCAACTGTAATGTATGGCACAGATTTATGGGGTATATGAAAGTGTTTGAGATGTAATGTCTGAGGAGTATGACTGGTGTATTGCGCTTGGATAGGGTTAGGAACGAAGAAGTGAGGGGGAGAATGGGTGTGAGGAGAGATTTGGCAGCTAGAGTAGATATAATTGTTTTGAGATGGTTTGGTCATGTAGAGAGGATGGATAATGAACGACTACTGAAAAAGGTAATAAAATCGGAAGTTGATGGGAGAAATGCCAGAGGGAGGGCTAGGTTGGGATGGATGGATGGAGTAAGGAGGGCCTTGAATGATAGGAGAATGGATGTGAGGGAGGCAAGTGAGTGTGCTAGGAATAGAAATGAGTAGCAAATGATTGTGACGCAGTTCTGATTGGCATCTGCTGTTATCATGGAGTGCCTTGTAAAGGCAACCGTGGTAGGCGTAGTAGGGGATTTGGTACTATGAAGCGACGTAAGTTGTGGAAGAGGGGGGAGGATGGGATGTGGCACTCCAGCAGTACCATCCAAACCCTTGGCCAAATCCCATGTCATTGCCAGAAGAACGAAGAGTAACCATACGTTGTGTTATTTTGCATGTTCTTTGTTGTCAGTTACCCCCAAAATGGTGGAAAATGCCAAGGTAAATATAATATATATATATATATATATATATATATATATATATATATATATATATATATATATATATATATATATATATATATATATATATATATATATATATATATATATATATATATATATATATATATATATATATATATATATATATATATATATATATATATATATATATATATATATATATATATATATATATATATATATATATTGGGTACCCCACTCAGATACCCTCTGCAAATCAGAGTTGAGAGTAGAAGAAAGAGTTATGCGAGATTGATTACAAGTAGCAGATGAAGGTTGTGAAGAAAATGCAGAGGAAAAATGAAGGGTAAAATTGTTGGCAAAGGCGTGGAGAAGAGAGGAGGATGAGGACTTAATAAGATCGTTGATAAAGAGGGGAACAGAGTAGGTGAAAGAACAGACCTGTGGAACACTACAGGTAACAGGGAATGAGCTAGATATTGTGCCATCTGTTCTCTGGAAATCAGAGATCAAAAAGAAGAGGTAAAGCCATCAGCAGGGAGTTTTACCAAGAGAGCCTTGTGCGAGACTATCAAAAGCCTTAGAGATATCAAGAGCAACGACAAAGTTTATCCTAGAGTTCCTCAGAGAAGATGACCATACATGAGTATGATAAGACAGGAAGTCACCAGTAAATCTTGCCTAGCAGAAGCCGTACTAGTGATCGAAGATATGAGAGTTACATTCAAAATGTTTCAAGAAGAGAAAATTGAGCGAAGTTTTGAATACTTTAGCGATAGCAGAGGTTAGGGCAATAGTCCGGTAGTTTGAAGGAATAAAGCGATCACCCTTCTTAGGAACAAGATGAAGGAGATAGATACTGGTTGAGAGAATGAGGCAAAAAAGACGACAAAGCACGGGAGCCAGTTCATCTACAAACTCTTCTGGATGTCTCGTTCATCTTTAGCGAGCAAAGAACCTTATGGACTTATGCGTGAAGAGAGAATAAGGGAGGGCATACTGTTAGAGAGGGGTAAAGACTGAGGGACAGGTGAGCTGGAATTGCTTAAGGAAGAGAAGGCAGAAAAATGAGACCCAAAGAGAGTGGCTTTGTCAGTGGGAGAGTAAGCTACAGAACCATCAGAACAAATGAGAGGGGGAAAGCTTGAGTTACAGGAGTTTTTGGAGAGGTTTTTGGCTAAGGACCAGAAACATTTATCATTGGGAGAGGAGTTAAGTCATCAACTTTCCATCTTAAGAAGGAAGCTTTAGACCTTCGAATCTGAGCAATACAGCCCTTCCTAGCTGTAACAGAAGCAGAGCAAGTTATATAATTATTTTTAAATTATTATTCCTCTTATTATTATTACTGTTGTGAAAATAACCAAGTTTTAAGATTTTGTTGTTGCTGGATAAAGCAGTTTCCATCCTCCTCCACCACTTAGCTATCCTCTTCCCCCATATTATGTTTGCTTCCTCACTATTGTCAAGTGCATTGTGCTACGTTTTTTCCATTACTAATATTCATATTTCATGTCAATTTCGTTTCCTTTTCCTATATTGCTATTGCTAATTTATATTTACATATGTTTATGTATAACTTCTCATTTTATAGTGGTTTGTAATCTAAAGTAATTCTTAAATGTAGGATAGCCGGTTCCTAATAAAGACCCCTAATACATTGATTATTATGGGAAATATTGTTTCTTTATTCATCTTTTTGTTATTAGTTACGTTTTATGGTCTAAATTAGTGACATATAACAGGAACCCCTTGCGTACAAATTTTGCTTTAATAAATCATTAAGAAAAGGCTGACTTATATTACTTCTCCAAAAAGTTATTTAGAATACCCCCTGTAAATTTTTTCAACAATAATATATTAATATTAATGTTATCAGCTTTACATACAATATATATACTGTATAAACAATAATATATTGTTATTTAGAATACCCCCTGTACATAAAACCACTTATCTAATTTTTTTCAACAATATATTAATATTAATGTTATCAGCTTTACATACAATATATATACTGTATAAACAAAAATATATTTGGGTAAAAATATCTACACACTGAACAGACTTTAAAATATATTTTCTTAAGGTTAAAGACTTTTTGTGTCAAACAAGATTATATATTAGAAGAGCATGATATAACAAACCTAAAATTTCTCCAACTCCAATCATCATACCAGACAACCCAACCAAGCGCTTAGGGTCGAAAAATCTTGTTGTCGCACTCAGGCATGCACTATAGACACCACTGAAGAATGATAATTCAATACCTAAGGATACAAAGAATACCCCATTAATGAGTTAAGCAATTTAGTCTTTTATTCTGATTTGTTTTTCTAATAAATACACTAAATTCGACTGTGCCAGCAGACAAGGCAGTTGTTGTTCGTCGTTTTATGTCAAGATTAATTCCCAAGCGAATGGGGGAGGACAAAGACAGACTGCAATTGGAAAATTAAGGCTGGATGCCCTTCCAAATGCCCTATGGCAGGTTCAAACACAGGTTTGTCACTACCCTACTCTAGTGCTCTAATCACTGCACAACAATGGTCCCCAATATGAAAAAACACTGTAATACACTAAAATAATATTTTTCAATAGCAATAAAATTGTGACCTTACCCTTTATATTTTACATAAAAATTCATGGAATTAATTATATTATACCACGGACTAAAATTATGGACTATTTGAGAAAAAAAAAAAACTTCAAAAGGAAATAGGAAAAGAGAATGAGGGTTGCTTGGTTAGCCAAGAATAAAGAAAGAATGCACAACAGTTTGAGCTCTTTACTTGGCAACTGACAAACCTGTCTTAGCCCACCATTGGGCGTTAAGAAGAGCAGTTAGGGTTAATTTCCCAGTTCATATCTATCTATGTCCATTCCCATTTTAATAGGATATATTGGTAACACATAAAACGGCAAACAAAAACATACAATTAAGTAAACAGTCCTGCCAAATCCGCAAAGGGGATTGTCTAAATTCTTTAAAAATGAACATAATTATAAAATCAAAACAAGAAAATGAGGGTATCTAGTCTACCCATACATAAATAAAGAATATATCATTTAGCAAATAATATATAGATGTATAAGCTAGGCACTAATAAATTTTCATAAAGCAGGCTTTGATGCTGAATTTTAAAATTTATGGTAGAATAATGACAATACTGAATTGTACCATTTTATATCTACTCTTTGTCCTCTTCCTCTCCCATATGCTTCCCCTGCTGGAAACCTTTGGTTTATAGTCTTTCACTTTTCCAGTTAGGCTTGTTGCTTAACTTGTGATAATAATAATCATAAAAATAATAAATAATAAAATAATACTAATTAACAGAAGAAAGAGTATGATATCATCAACTACAACAGAATTTGCAAGGAGTTGCTAGCTAGGTTTTATTCTTCAACCTATCTCACACAAAAATTAGAAATCTTAGGAATTTATTGCTGGGTTATGAATTTAAAAACATCCAGTAAAGAGTAGCTAAAACCTCAAATCAGGGAAAGTGTAAACCTGAAAGAAACTCTTAGAAAAGATATGTCAATACAGAAAAATATTAACGAATTATACCCTGTATAGAGAAGAGGAGTAGTGTGCCAGTATACTTATCTATCTATCTTGTCTATTTGTCCATCTACTTATATACAGAAGCCACAATCTTCCTTATACAAAGGGTGACTGAGTCAAAGCAAAAACGTGCTATTTTGGGGAAGGACATCCAAAGGAGTTCAAAGTCCCTTTGCTCTGCCCTATTTAGTCCACTTTTACAAGTTGCAGAGGGACATGGAGGAGGTATTTTAGCTCTCCTTTTTATACCTACCAGTATAAAAGAACGTTGCAGACAACAGAAGCATATCCTTCGTTTTAAAGAGTGCAAAAGATTTTTTAAGAGCGTTGTAAGGTCCTCCCAAATCGTCCGTTCGGCCACTACCAGAACTTCCCGGCTTTGGAAGCAGTAACATGATACCAATACCAATGCAAGCGACAATGGTCAGGACAATAAATACCACCAAGCGAGTGTGGTAATCTATAACTTCTTTGCCCATAAACTGGTGGTAGACGAAAATGTTACCAAACAACATACTGAAAAACAGAAAATATTTGTAGTGAAAAAAAAAAAATAAATAAATCACTATTATTCTCAATTATAGGGGTGGACATAGACAGGAGAGTGTGCCTTGGGAGTTACGGCTGGAATCCCTTCCTAGAGCCTCATGATGGCTTCAATTGTGGGTCTGTTAACTCCCGAGCCGAGTGTGATAACCACTTGGCTACTGGGGAAGATGCATTGTATCTGCAGAACAATGTTACACAAAGACATAATAAAAACACACTATAACTGCAAAAGTAATATAATGTTCTGTTGCTTAAACGTTTATAAGACACACACAATCACATATACAAAGGTGCAAACTCTTGTAATGGGGTCCCTGTGTTAATACACACATTCACCAGAAGCTGGTATACCTCGATCACTCCTCTTAGCTCCTTGGGGATAAAGGGCTAACACAGTTCCCCTAAACCACCCTGCTGGGCTCCCTACAGGGTAAGTGAGCAAGGATCTTCAGCTGCAATATATATCCCAATAAAATAAATATGAACTATTGGAAATATTTTTATAGACTTTATTACCATGGAAAAATATGGCTTCAAAAGTTGTTTAAATGTAGTAACATTTTCGAGACAAGTGTTTATATATATACGTATATGTTACAAATACATCATATAACTGTATCTTGAATTGAAATAACTGTAATTATTATGATGAAATATTTATCTTTGTAGAAAAAGGCAGCATAATAAAAGAGATTGAAAAGTGCAGTGCAAAATTATGTCAACCCTAAAATATAAATGTATTGCATAACAGGTAGAGTGTTTGAATTGGGAGGTGATGGACACATGTTTGAATCCATGGCAGACTGATAGGAAGGGCATCCGGTTGCAATGCTCCTACTTCAATTAATCTGCGTTCACCCCTAAATGGGGATTCATAGTGACACATAAAACATAAAAAAAAATAAAAAGAATTTTAGTTAGCAAATATACTACAGTTGAAGGGTCTTGTGGACTTAAATAAGACTGTCCCGGACAGTTCAATGATTAGTCTTCCTTCAGTTACGGTTCTCTATCTATGCCTACAGCAACAACGAATATTCTTGGATATTCATTACACATGTCTTTTTAGCCCTTCACATCTGACAAGTTGCAATACTCCCAATCTATTTATCTTTGTATTCTTCGTGCCCAGGTCCAGTGAGGGTAGATTTATTTTCTAGTTTTTGGCCCATCCTGCTGTCACAATCATGAAAAAAATATGCATGAATGGTTCAGTAACAATGGAAAGAAAGTCTATAATTTTGAGACAAACTTTTATTTACTAATAGGGCAAGCTGCATTTCAACAAATTTTATTGCCTTATATATCTGCAATATCCCTAAACAAATTCCTAAGTTAAAAAATAAGGATTTCAAATTCACAAATATAGCATAGTAGCCCCTTAACATTCAACATCCATAATGTCATATACAATAACATATTTTATTCTGGGAAGGCTCCCAAGTGATGAAGACGAGGGGGTAAACCAGCTGTGGCTTGTTGGGCCTCATGGCAAAGGATCCTTGCCCACTTACCCAGTGGATGACCCAAGCAGGGTGGTTGAAGGGAACTGTGGCAGCCCTTTATCAAGATCTTTTAGGTTCTGGTGAATATGTGTGCTTTGACTTAGCCACCATCCTTACAAGGAGGATTGCAGCTACTGTAACTGTATGTATATTACCAAACCAAGACAATGTATGATGGCTAGGGTAATGCAGTTAGATTTACTGAGGAAGATAAGTTAGGAAAAAGTTGAAGGTGCTGAGGTTGCACTAAATACAAATACAGTGATGACATACAGTTTTACCAATAACTATATATGTCATTTTAAAGCCTTTTATTAATAAATAACGCCCAACACAGTTACCAAACTTTAATAATCAAAAGAAATACCATTTATATGCCCAAGTTAATCTGTATTGAAAGCTACACTATTTACTGCCTCTTACCTGCTCTGAAGCATAGCCCAAAATATTCCCGAATTTCTTGATATCGTTGTCTCATCGGACATCAGTGTCAAGTAATTTCCCTGTCCCGTCCATATTAGAGCAGCACCAGCACCAATGATGACTGATGTGAGGTACAAGATCCACGTTTGTGGGTACAGGAAGCCAGCAATGAATATCCTTCAAAAATAACAAGAATGTACAATACAATTTATTAGTTAATTAATCAGAATGAAAACATACAAAATATGATTTTTTGAATGTGAAAATGGAAGATACGAGTACAAGGCTATTTAGAGTATTGGGATATTATTATATTTGCTATGGGTAAATTTTTTTGGGTCATAAGTAGATATTTTTCACACACACACACACATATATATATATATATATATATATATATATATATATATATATATATATATATATATATATATATATATATATATATATAGTGATGTGCCTACACATCATAGTGTTCAGCAAGTTCCCATAGTGCCTTGCATCCCTTCCTCTTACAACATTCATATTATGTATTTCTATATAATTGCTAAACTGTCAAATTATATACTTTCATGGTGGTTTTAAAACTGTAATTATTGGAGCAAGTTGAAAATACGACAACCAATCTGCCTGAAACTGACAAAAATTTATCCAAGCCTGTTCACCCAGATTTTTTTTATGAATAGAGGTTCCCAAGAACACTTTCAGGTATACTTTGGGCAAAACAACCTCCTGTGTGCGTTGTGCTGAGTTGACTCCACCAGTGAGTGTAGTGCAAGTACAAATAATTAGTTAGGTCACCACGTTCCACCATATTATTTATTAACATCTAAAGTGATCTCACTAAAACCACCATTTTATATAGTGAAGTGAAAATTTCTCGAAATTTGTATGATTACTCTTTTTACATAGGTTCTGCAAAATTTATAAGATATATCTTTTAGTGAGTCTGTTTGTTGTGTTGATCTGTTTGAGTTTTGGTGAGGGTAAAAGTGTTTATTGTAAGTTAAGATGAAAGTTGTTTTAAATATTCTCCATTTTCCATAACCCGGGTATTATTGAAGTGCTAAACTGATGTTATAATTGTTGACAACTTGCCTTTCCCCCTAGGCAAGGAAATTATTTTATTAAGGCAGGCTTCGTTGCAATATATATACATATGTAAGCTAAATATAAACAAATGTTAAAGATATACAGATGAAAAAAAAAAACAAATTAACTCACTCTATATACAGTGAACAACAGGCATACTGGGACCGATGTGTGGCGGTGGTGAGCAGTTGACTTAAGCGGTAGAAGAAGGAGGAGCAGGGGAGGGGGGAGTGGGAGAGCTGACCCGAGGTCGTGGTTGGGGTGCATGCTTCTTAGATGTGCTGGTTTGAGGGTCATCAGGATCACTTGTTTTTGATAAAAAATAGGCATGAATAGTTGCCTGCTGCGCAACCCTCCTCTTTTCTTGCAAAATTTCATTGTAGCAAGGAGCATCTTGCATGACCCTTCTGCACGTCAAGCATGCATGCTCTATATTAGGATCTTTTTTTATCTAATACATCCAAGGCATTCTCTACATGGTTAATAAATTCAACCAAGTTCTTTATAGTGAGTGTTTTCACGGGGCTCCCATGAAGTGTGGCTGCTGCCTCCTCTTCCTCCTCCTTATGTTCTTGCTGAGCTTCCATCTCATCCAAATCCTTGGCAATCAAATCCTGTGTGTAGGAAGCAAGCAGGGCGTCCACATACTCCTCAACAAGGTCGAGAATTCCACACATCGTGCCAGCTGAACACACTCAAGCTTTGTCATGAAAATCCTTTCATCAATACTAAAACCCCTGAATGAATATGTTAGATGCAGGCAAAGCTTCTTTCATGTCCCATTCAAACATGACTGTGTAATTTCAGCCCAAGAATCCTTCACAAACCAGATGGCGTGATTGATATTAAACTCTTTCCAGTAGTCCTTAACATCATATTTCTTCACATCCATAACTGAAAGATCAAGAGCATCAACAGCTTTTTCAAGCTTGGCCATGCTGATGTCAGTCTTCCTGCTGAGGTCTTTAAAGGTGTTCCTAAGGTAATGAGACTTAAATATATGCATCAAACCCTAGTCCATTGGTTGGAGTAATGAAGTTGTATTCGGTAGCAGAAACACAACTCTTATATTCGGGTTCAAATCAGTAAATAATGTAGGATGGGCTGGTGCATTATCCAAAATGAATAGAATTTTGAAGGATATATCCTGACTCTTGCAATAAACATTTAATTCTTATGGGAGATGAGTCAGGAAATAATCTTTTAAAATACTCTCAGTCATCCATCCCCATTTATTTGCATACCAGTGCACCGGAAGTAATAGTCCTTCAGTGCACATGGGTTTTCTGAGTGATAAATCATTAGAGGCTTCAGCTTCAGGGCACCCTCAGTGTTAGCACCAATCATCAGTGTAAAGTGATCTTTTGATGCCTTGTAGTCTGAAGCACATTTTTCTTCAATAGAAATGTAAGTCTTGCTTGGAATTCTTTTACACTATAAAGCAGTTTCGTCCATATTAATGATCTGCTTAGCTGTATATCCCCCTTCCTCTATGATAGCCTTCAGTTCACTAGGATATCGCACTGAAGCTTCTGAATCACCTCATGCGCTCTCCCCTTGTATTTTGCAATTGTGAAATCCACACCAATGTTGAAATTTCATAAACCAGCCAGGGCTCAATGCAAAGGGTTTCACTTCACCTTCTACCTGTGACTTCATTTGTTCATAAATCTCACTTGCTTATTAATGCTCAACACTGTACAGCATGTCTGTTTTTGTTTGTTCTTTATGGTTATCCACTTACATAACATCTTTTCCAATCTTCCCATAATATATTATCTCCAATACGAAGACTTCGCCAAAGCTAAAGGAACACCAGCTTTTGTACATTTTTTTTCTGCATCATCACATATGGTATGCAAGAAGCTTTCACTAAGTTGCATCGATTGTTTTATAGCCACTATACTCTCACCACAGTCAAAATGGGCCAAAATTTGCATTTTTTCTCAAGGCTTATAGACTTTCTCACTCTTTTAGGAGCAGAGCATTTGTAAAATATTTTGCTGGTCGTTTACTGGCCACGATGGATGAGCAAAAAAATAATACAAACCAGAGCAAACAAAAAGTTTACAACAATGACAGTTATAGCAAACGCTGTATCAACACAGTATGCTGGGTGAAGCGAGACTGACACACAAGCGGGTGTTGGCGGGAATGTGGATACGAGGCACTTGAACAAGCACACCACGCAAGGTGTACTTAAAGGTAACCAGGCGCATCTATATTTTTTCATGCACTATTCTTATAATCTGTATATATATATATATATATATATATATATATATATATATATATATATATATATATATATATATATATATATATATATATATATATATTTTTTTTTTTTTCCCCGGTTTTACGTCACGGACTCCCTCATCAACCAAGGGCTAGGACGGTTGCCTTCTTGCGAAGGACTTGTTTTGGCAAATGTAATCCTTACGCTGAGTGCATGCCTTTGCTAACCTCAGACCGTGACGGGGCGCGAACCCTCGACCTGACGCCTCAGAGTCGGAGACGCTACCGACTGAGCCACGGCGACTATATATATATATATATATATATATATATATATATATATATATATATATATATATATATATATATATATATATATATATATATATATATATATATATATATATATATATATATATATATATATATATGTATATATATTTTGTATATACACAAGGGGGTCCTCGGTTTACAATATCCTCGAGTTATGATGCTTCATGGTTACAATACATCTGTAAACTATTTTGCTTCTTTTTTTATAATTTTTGGCTGTATTATGTCTCAAAAGCATAAATAAAGTTTTTCTGATGGCAACAAAAGAAAAGCCATCACCATGGAAGTGAAAATAGAGATAGTAAAATGCAAGATAAAGGGAAAACTTTACTACTGCATTAGTATAGGTGCTTATTTACGTGTGTCTCGACTTACATTGAAATTCGGGTTATATAACTTTTCAGGCATGGAACTATGACATAAATCGAGGACCCCCTGTATATATATGATATAACCCTCTCCAAAAAATAGTCATCAGTCAACTATTCCAGATAATTTTCTAATGAAAATCAGCCACAATGCATAAATTACATTACACATTTTAAAGGCTTTAATACGATTACTTCAAAATATATCTGAGACACTACTACAGGAAAACAATCTCAGATGCTTAGTGCAGCTGACTGAAGCTCTATCTTATATGTACTCTAGGGATAAACAACAAATCATTCATATTAAAAACTTACGCATAAGAAATGCCTCCAACGATCATGGTTAGTTTGGGGCCCAATGCACTGAGACATGATGGTGCTAACCAATTGAAGGTGGCAAACACAGCATAAATGACAGCGAGGGAAATATAACCTGAGCCTTTGAAGTCTGGGTCTTCGATCTGGATACTCTTGATTACCACTTGCTGTGGAAGATTAAATAAAATTAATACACTAAAAGAATAAATACTATGATTATTATAATCATCATATGCCGAGTTACAAGCCCAGCTGGAACAGTCACAAACTCCAAACCAAATGCCTCCCACAGGGAATGCAACTTTGTGAGGAAATGGGTAAAAAGAAGATAGAAAAAAGCAACATTACATATAATGGCATAGCTCAGTATTGTAATGCTATCATTATTTCACTACAGATTTAAAATTCAGCATTAAAGTCTACACAATTGTAATTTACTTGTACCTAGCTGAATCACTTCCGACACTTATTTGACATAACACTGTTAGGCAATTAATTCCACTTTACTCAGAAAACAGCAGTTTGAAAGAAAGAGCAGCTGAGTCTGAAAGACAGTGAGAGATGAACTGCAATTCTGAAAGATAGAAATGGAGAGATTTACATGGTCTGAATAAAGACATGAAAGATCTAAAGATTTTAAATAAAAAGGGAACAGGAAGAAGCTTGTATGAATGATTCACAGAAAAGGATCAAAACTAATATGAAAATATCACCAGATAACCTAACACGTGTCATGACTTAATAATATTTATTATGTTGAATTTGCCAAATATGGAATGCCTTAATCAAAAGCCAATATATGCCATAATACTCTATACATACATACATATACCTTGGCTGTTTCCCCCTTTAATTGGGGGGTAGCCGACATCAAGAAAGGAAAACAAATAGGGGGATTACTTTGCTCTATGGGCAATGACGAGGGAGCTAGCGACCGTTCACATGGCACTGCTGGAGTGCCACAGCCCATCCTCCCGGCTCTTCCACAACCTGTGTCGCTTCACAACTGCCAGCTCCTCCTACTGCCCCTACCACAGGGCTATCTCTGTAAGATGCAGCCCCGTGGTAACAGCAGATGCCCATCAGAGCCGCGTCACAATCGCTCACCACTCATTCCTATTCTTAGCACGCTCGCTTGCTTCCCTCACATCCATCCTCCTATCATTCAGGGCTCTCCTTACTCCATCCATCCATGCAAACCTAGGCCTCCCTCTTGCATTTCTCCCATCAACTCTCGCATTCATCACCTTTTTCAGCAGCCTTTCATCATCCATCCTTTCCACATGGCCAAACCATCTCAGAACATTCATATCTACTCTGGCTGCAATTTCTCTCCTCACACCCGTTCTTGCTCTCACCACTTCATTCCTAACCCTATCCAATCGAGATACACCAATCATACTCCTCAGGCATTTCATCTCAAACACATTTAGTTTCCGTCTCTCACTTACTTTCATACCCCATAACTCTGATCCATACATCATAGTTGGCACAACCACTTTCTCATACAAAACTTTCTTAACATTCATTTCCAACCCTCTATTCTTCATCACTCCTTTCAATGCACCCAACACTTTACATCCTTCATTCACTCTGTGACACACATCTGCTTCCACTCCACCATTTGCAGCTATAACCGAGCCTAAATACTTAAACTGATTAACCTCCTCAAGTGTCTCTCCATTCAACATAACATTCAATCCAGTGCCATCCTCATTTCTTGTACACCTCATAACCTTACTCTTTCCCACATTCACTCGCAGCTTCCTTCTCTCACACACCATTCCAAATTCTGACACTAACTGACACAGCTTTTCCTCTGAATCTGCCACCACCACAGTATCATCTGCAAACAGCAACTGATTCAGCTCCCACTCGTTATCATCCCCATCTACCATTCTCAAACCTCGACCACGCACTCGCTCATTCACCTCTCTTACAACTCCATCAATATACAAATTGAACAGCCATGGTGACATCACACATCCCTGTCTCAGTCCCACACTCACTGGAAACCACTCGCTCACTTCATTCCCTACCCTAACACAAGCTCTACTACCCTCATACAAACTCTTCACTGCATGCAACAATTTACCATTGATTCCAAATAATCTCAAAACATTCCACATAGCCTCTCTATCAACTCTATCATATGCTTTCTCCAGATCCAAAAATGCAAAATACACATCCTTACCCTTTGCTAAATATTTCTCACATAACTGCCTAACTATAAAAATCTGATCTATACAACCTCTACCTCTCCTAAAACCACTCTGCACTTCCGCGATCACATATTCTGTCTTATCCCTAATCCTATTAACCAGTATCCTACCATACACTTTTCCTACCACACTCAACAAACTTATACCCCTAAAATTACTGCATTCATACATATCTCCCTTACCTTTGCATAGGGGCACTATACAGGCAATCACCCAATCCAATGGCACCAATGACAACATAAAGCATATATTAAACACTCTCACTAACCATTCCAATGCAGTCACACCCCCTTCTTTCAACATCTCCGCTCTCACACCATCCATTCCAGGTGCTTTACCTGCTTTCGCTTCATACAATGCCCTTTTCACCTCCTCTCTTTTAATCTCTCTCTCATTTTCATCTCCCATTACTGGCCCTTGAACCCCTCTCACTGCCACTATAGCTGCCTCTCTATCTTCCTCAACATTCAGCAAGCACTCAAAATATTCTGCCCATCTTTTCCTTGCATCGTTCCCTCTTAACATCTGTCCATTCACATCTTTCACTGTCTCTTCCATCCTCGATCCACCCTTCCTTGCTCTCTTCACTTCTTTCCGAAACTTCTTTTTATTCTCCTCATATGACCTACTAAAATCCTGTCCCCACCTAACATTTGCCAACCTCTTCTCTTCCTCTACCTTCCGCTTGGTTTCCACATTTTTCTCCCTATATCTTTCATACTTCTACCTACTTTTACACTGCAGCCATTCCTCAAAAGCCCTCTTTTTCTCTTCCACCTTCATTTTCACCCCTTCATTCCACCACTCGCTGCCCCTCCTCATGCCACCTCCAACAAACCTCTTTCCACACACATCACTTGCATGTCCCACAAAACATTCTTTCATCAACCCCCATTCCTCCCCAAACTCCCCAACTTCTCTTTCTTTCACCCTGTCATATGCCACTCTCAACCTGTCCTGATATTCCTGTCTCTTCTCTGGCTTTTTCAACTCTTCCACCTTCACTATTTCCCTTCTACATCCCCCCACACTATTTCCCCACTCTTTTGCTACTACCACTTTTGCTTCAACCAAAAAATGATCAGACATCCCAGCAGCCACACCCCTGAATGCATGTACATCTTTCACTCTACCAATCATGCTCTTTGCTACCAACAGATAATCCATCAATGCTCTTTCTTTCACTCTTCCATTTGCCACTCTCATCCATGTATACTTATTTATTAACTTCTTCTTAAATAAACTATTACCTATCACCAACTCTTGCTCCACACACATATCTAACAGTCTCTCGCCACTCTCATTCCCACCTGGTACCCCATACTTTCCTACAACACCTTCTATCTCTCCATCACCCACTCTGGCATTCAAGTCACCCAACACAACTACATAGTTCCTTCTACTCAGACCATCCACACATCTAGTTAACTCATTCCAGAATTCATCCCGCTCTTCCTCACTTCTCTCACATCCTGGCCCATACGCACTAACAAAAGCCCAACATTCCCTTCCTATCCTAGCCCTCACCCACATCAGCCTAGATGACACTTCTTTCCATTCCACTACCTGATTTACCATCCATTCACTCAGCAATAATGCCACACCTTCTCTCGCTCTCCCCCTTTCAACCCCAGACACCCTACCCGTCACATCACCAAATGCCACTTCTCCTTTTCCTTTCATCTTCGTCTCACACAATGCCAATACATCCATCCTCCTCTTACCAAACATATATCCAATCTCACATCTTTTGCTCTCTATCGTACTACAACCACGCACATTTAGACACCCCAAAACTAGAGTTTGGGGAGAAGTTATTCTCCCCTCTACTCCCCTTCTTCTTTGACGTCTCGCAGGAGGTTGATACAAGGGGGGGGATTCCTAGTCCCCCTGCCCCGTCCACATTTAGTCGCCTTTTACGACACGCAGGGAATATGGTGAGGCTATTCTTTGATATTGTGCCCGCCCCACAGGGCACTACTCTATAGTTGAAATATTTTCATACTGATATCAACGAGGGGTATACACAAAATGCAATTAAATGAATTATTAAAACTAAAACAATTCTTACTGAAATATTTATGCTAATTTCCCTATCATTGATACCTGTGTAGCTACCTAAAAATATCAAAACTGATAATTTATCTTATTGCCATAATCATCATTAAGTAATCATAATCATGCCAGTCAATCAACAAAAGCCAAAACAGTTCCAGCAATCACATCTCTTCAATGTCGTTACAAATCACAAGAAATTTTTAATTAATGGATTAAACGACGCATATGAATCTTATCAGTAATCACTGAATGTCATTACCAATGTACTGTACGACCATGCAAGTTGTTGCTGTATGTCATTTTATGTACAACACCACTACTTATCCCTATACGAATGAGGGTTGGACACAGACAGGTAGGACCTGGGGAATCAAAGCTGTATTCCCTTCTTTGCCGTGTGTTTGAATCCGACTCGAGTGTTTTAACCACTGACCTAGTAACAATCATGCAAGTACACAAATCTAATTTTTGTAAAGTAATAAACATGTATTATACAATATATATATATATATATATATATATATATATATATATATATATATATATATATATATATATATATATATATATATATATATATATATATATATATATATATATATATATATATATATATATATATATATATATATATATATATATAGCTAGAATACAAAAGCTATTCAATGAAGAGAAATTATTAGTAGCTATTACCATTCAAAATACATTTAAACTTAGTTAAATCAATTACTTGAATATTTTCATGATGTGAATCTTCAAAATCTCTCCTAGCTATTACTACAGAAATAAATAGCTTAGTGATACAATTTGCGAATTCACAGGTATTATATACTTAGAAGCTTAAAAAAAATTGGATATAAGACCGAACTGTACCCCACAGGGATACTGACTCCCCTACATACGAACAACCGAGTTACGAATATTTGCAGATACAGTACAAACAAAAACCTGTCTACTATCTACTCATGTATTAATGTACGAGTATATATTACTGTACTGCACTGCATTATTACATTATTAATACTGAATTAATATTAATTAATACTGCATACTTTATTTTATATGTAGTTGTAAAGTATCTTAGCTTAATTACTGTACAGTACTGCATATGTAGATAATGTACAGTACTGAACATATATGTACTTTACACTTTTTTTTTTAACTAAACACAACTAACGTACAATTCTACTTACAAACGGACTTTTGGGACTTAACTCATTCGTGAATAGGGGAGTGTCTGTATAGAAATTACACTAAATTAGTTGGATCATCCCCAAAATAAGCACCTGGTGAAATATATAGGTGCCTAACCTAACAATGAATTTAGAAACCAAATCTTTTCAAAGAGAGAGAGAGAGAGAGAGAGAGAGAGAGAGAGAGAGAGAGAGAGAGAGAGAGAGAGAGAGAGAGAGAGCTAGTTTCAAACTCCAGACCCGTTGTACTCTACCTGCATATTTCCCAGTGTTTGAAATGAGGTAAAGATGAACATGAAGGAGAGGCCTAATATCACCACATTTAACGTGGTTTTTTCAATGGCAATCTTCATGATTACGATGGTTATATACTTCTCTCTCTTTTTCTTTTACAATGGTTTCCTTCTCTGTTTGTTTTTCCTTATTTTTTACACTTATATTCTCGTCGTTTTCATTTCCTTTTCATCTATTTTAGCAATTTTTGTTCTTTGATTTTGAAAATATTATCGTTAATTAAGTCTTCATAAATAGTTTTTGATAAATTAAACGTAAAATTTTAAATTTTATTACTTTAAGTGAGCACTGCAAAAGTTTAAATAAATAAATAAATCATTGGTTTTACGTCACAGACTCCTTTTTCTTACGAAGGACTCTGCTTTTGGCAGGTGTGATTGTTAGCCAGAGTGAATGCCCTTGCTAATCTCAGATCGTGGCAGGTCGCGAATCCTCGACCTGATGCCTTAAAGTCCCGGACGCTACCACTTTGCCACGGCCACCCGATAAATAAATATATAAATATGTTGTAACTAGGACAAACAAGTACTGTACAATAAACTAAAATAGAAATAAATGTACAAATATTTTTAATAGTTAATTCACTACGATAAATTAAATTATATAAAGAAAAACAAATACATAATTGAATGAACAAATACACAATTGAATAATTAAATAAATAAATGATTAAATGTATATATAAATATATAAACTGAATGAATATATAAAAAATATGTAAATAAATGAATTAATTAACAAAAAATTAAATCCACCCTGCAATGACGGTGTAAAAAAACACGCCCTAAAACATAAGCCCATTAGTAAAAATAATAATAATAATAATAATAAAAATTTAAAAAAAAATTTATAAAACCTTGAGCTAAAATAAGCATCCAATCCAAATAAGAACTTGAAATCTCAAAATAAATAAAAATTATATAATCAAGCTGAAAATTAATTTCCAAAGCTACATTACAGGTTGGTGTTACTTTCACGGCTTTAACACAAACTAACAGCACGGTTAACTTCTGTTAGTAACTCAAAAATTGTTATCATTTCTCTGATAAGCAAAAACAATGAAATCGTTTATCAGATAGACTTCATCAATCTAATCTCTGAAGTCAATGGATATTAAACTTCTTTATAAATACAACTCTTATGACATAGTAATAAATATTAATAATATTAATAATAGTAATAATAATAACCAAAATAATAATAAAAATTATAATACATACAAACACACACACACACACACATACACACACACATATATATATATATATATATATATATATATATATATATATATATATATATATATATATATATATATATATATATATATATATATATATATATATATATATATATATATAAACACACATACACACACACTAGCAATAAGTATATGATTAAATATATAATAAAATAAGGTCACTTTCTTTTGAAGTCTCTTTCACACCTTAAAGCATAATCAATAATAATAATAATAAAAAAAAAGTTATAAACAAATAAATAAGATCTAATAACAAATTATCTAATAAAAATAATATAAAATAAAATACAAAACAATATAATTCCAACTCTTTCACACCCGTTTAAAAATTATCTGTTAATCTCAGATTATTCTAATTCACACCTGCTTACAAATTATCTGCTAATCGCAGATTATTCTAAGTATTAATTAAGAGACGCACCTTCAACCCATCAATCACATACCATTTTCTTTTTTCGTCCTAATCAACTCCTTCCCCGAGAAAGTGGCGACCCAATCCCCCCGCTCTCTCTCTCTCTCTCTGAATGACTTACATACTTTGGATTTGAACTGTTCTAGTTCCAGACCAAAGACATCATCAGATATATTTTAATCATCAAAGTACTCTCTATATTAGGGTTGAAAAATTAAGCTCTACAAAAGATTAATTTCTTTACAAGTTACACCCACACACAAAAGCCCAGATAATTGGAGAGGGTTGATGTCAAGAAGCGCATCCGGCCGTAAAACCGATTGCAAATAATCAGCCCTTAGTCTCCAGAGAGGTTAGTGAGAGACAGTGACCCCATATGAACTCGGGATAAGCTACCAACAAAAAAGAACTTATTGAATTTCTGTAGGAAATCTGTGGAATGTAGTCCATACTGTTCAAGTCCTTCGTAAGAAGGCAGCCGTCCTAGCCCTTGGTAGAAAAGGGAGTCCGTGACGTAAAACCGGAACGAACTGTTCAGTTAACAATGCCTTCCAGGATAAGTTGTAGCATAAGCCTATTTCCATACTGTTAAAGAGCGATGTACCAAGAAAGACAAAGGTCTACTTACAGCCGTAAGGCTAAAACAGGTCTATGTAATAGGCCTAAAATAAATTCCAAAGGAAAATTTCTTGGTAGCTGATTTTCTTAGTTGGTGATAATAAACCTATGCATACATCTATCTAACTATCTATTAATATAATTACCAGAAGTAAAATGTGTAATGATGGGAGAAGCACAACACCACGTCTATCTATTATCTATCAGAGGAAGAAATTATGTATAAAAGTGTATATTCCATCCCTCGAATTATCTAACAAACCTTGATAACATGCAAAATGTAAGTACTAAATATATTTGTCTATCCTTTTATCTACTGTCAGGAATTCACAAAATGTTTGAATTCCAGCTATTCTACTTATCTATCTATCACTGGTAGTCAGGAAAATGCATCCACTTTGTTTATCTATATTTATTTATTTGTTCATTATTATTATTATTATTATTATTATTATTATTATTATTATTATTATTATTTAATAGGCGTTAATAACGGAAATAATTGCTAGCTTTTCGCATCATAGACTAATTTTGCATGACAAACAGATGGGGAACTTGAAGCTATAATCCTCCGTAGGTCGGTATATGCATACATTTCCGTGCATGGCGAGGAGTCCAAAACAAATCGGTAAGCATAAATAAATAATTGTACTCTACGAGAGAGAGAGAGAGAGAGAGGAGAGAGAGAGAGAGAGAGAGAGAGAGAGAGTCATTGGGTACAGTGTTGAGTTGTATTACAACTTTCTGCGGTGGCTTTTTACTGAAGAAGAAGAGGAGGTAGAGCGACAACAACAACAGCAAGAAAGAGAACAAACAACTATACTAATGAAGAACTACAACAACATAACAACATCAAGAACAAAAACAACAACAACTCTGTCTTAAGAAGAGCGCTACAGCATATAAAACAAGAGGGGTGGTGAACAGCTAAGAAGTATTTGGGACAGAAACACAGACCCATTATGACTAACCAACCAACAGTTGATTCGAGAACTTAGAGTCAGGTTAAGGAATAAAAAATAACAGCCTTATTATCTCCATGTCGTAAGAGTCGACTAAATGGGATAGGGTAATAAGGGGCGACAATCCCATCCTCACTTAAATACATTTTCCTTACCACAGAACAGCTAATAATGGGTGATAAAACCCTCTTGCTCCCAAATTTATTTGGGATGGGGCCATTCATAAACATCTGCGTGATATGACGTAAAATTAGCGAATAAAAAATAATTTATTAACTAGCTGACAATTAGGGATAAATTTCACTTCAATAAACAATATGTATTCTGAATGAAAGCATGTATATGTATGTATATTTTACAAGTGTCCGGCAATGATCGTGGTTCTTATCCCCTCGTCATATGAAATTTGTCATGTCTATCCCTCTTCCCCAAACTCATACACACACAACTGCTTACGTATGTACATATACAGTATATAAAATACAGTTATACCTATAACGTTACTTCTGGTAAATAAAAAAAAAATAACAACAATGAAATTGGTCAGTATTTTCATTCATTATTTAAAAGGAGTGAGGAAACTCAGTGATGGGGTCGTCACCGAAGGGGTTGGGGGGATAGACTGGGAAGATTTGGGAGAAAAAAACAATAAAATGAAATAGTGGGGGGGGGATATGAGAGGCGGACTCTCCTGTTAATCTGCATCCATTACAATGAATGATGAGTTACTAATTTTTCAGAAAGGGTCAACATTCAAAAAGTGCAATAGGTTATGACTAGATTTACAAGCGTACAACATAAAAAGACTACTATACTGTTATAATATCAAGAGATATAAGAGTTCTCCTAACATTATCAATGCTGCTATTACTATTACTACCTTTTCTTCATCTAGTTATTAAGGTTTTACATTGACCTCACTTCTTAATTCTAGCGTCCAGAACTACACATTAAAAAATCTAGATATTTTACATTTTATACTGTACTGTGAAATCTTCTCCCCCGGAAGCAAAGAAGAACAGAGCTTAACATATACAATAGAGATATAGCAATATCATACTACAGCAAAAACATTAACAACAGCAACAACAATTTTTACTACTACTACTACTATCTACAACTATTACTGAATATTTGTTTACTTAATATTTACAGGCAACCTTACTTCTTAATTCTACTCTCACCTACAATCACAAAAGTTTACATATTTTAAAGTTTCTTTTCTCCTGTGAGACCTCATTTCACGGGAAAGCACCAAAGACTTTTATAAAGAAAAAAGGGATTCAGCAACAATCACGTACTACTACTACCATAAACACTACAACTAATAATAATAATATATGTTGTTCCACCAAATATCATCTAAAGATAGGACTCTTATCGAATTCCCGTAAATGAATCGGTTCACAAAGTAGATCCTGTGGAATATTTTGTTTAAAACCTAAAAATACTGTTGGGGAACACATGAGAGCCGAAAATATATTATTTAAGAACTTTTAATTAGGGGACCGTGGTAGCGCAGTGGTTAGAACATTCGACTAGGGAAGTGACACACCTATTCAAGCCAACCGCGGAACTTTAGAAAGGGCATCTAGCATTAATTCCTCATCTCCCATCTGTCTGTGTCAGTTCCCATTCGAATGAGGTTTCATAGTGACTCATAAATAAGCAAATAACGGCAAACTGAAGATACTCTTCCACCATTGTCTTAACATAGCTAATGCATACTCAGTCTGAACAAGTAACAAGAAGCTACTATACATGAGGCACCTTGAAATTCTGGCGAAGGAATGTTGTACGTGCCTTCATGGGTCGAACCTTAGGCTACCTTGGCATAAACTATGCATTGGTATCCTCAATTACAATTTGAGTGTCAATGTGGAAATAATATTTGGGGGAATAAAACAAACCAACTGAGTGCTGGTCTCAAGTCCGGATTCATAAAGTGTTAAAAAGGGCATCCGGTTGTGAAATTAGTAACAGCGCCCAAGGGGCTAGTAAGAACGGCGACCCCAAGTACGTATAGAAAAGATACCCATATATATATATATATATATATATATATATATATATATATATATATATATATATATATATATATATATATATATAAGGTAAGTTATGAGGGGTCTTTACGATTGATATTTTAAGGAGAAAAAAAGTTACAGATGCTTGCAAAGAAAAAAAAATATAGAAAAATTGGAAATAAGTTGGGTAAATAAGAAATATTTGCACAAGTGGTGTAAGTTCTTTAGACATTAGCTAATAGGCTGAATGTTTACATTTCATAAAGTTCAAGGACACACACAAACACACACTTATATGTACTTTTATTTCAGTAGTACGCTGTAATACTGACGTTTACTATTTGCAATACGAGTATGTGATAAAAAAAAAAACAAAAAAAAACTTTCATTTAATCCATGTTTTCGTGAGAAAAAAGTGAAAATTTTTTGAGTTGCCTTGTCCTATCTTGACTTAAAACCCGTTATTGCGAGCCTTGAAAATCAAATCAAACTAATTCATCATATGGATGCTCCTCCTGAGGTATTTTGAGATATCTTAAATTTTTCAACTTGATAACAAAAGTGAGCCCTGTAATAACCTCTTGAATAAGGAGTATAGAGTATATTAACAGAAGACACTGAGAGAAGAGTCAAAATGCTGCATTTTCTTGGCACGCCTCAAAGTCAAGATGACATTCTTCATCTTGACCTACACGTGCTCGCGAAAACGAAGCTTTTGGTTCTCTTCTTTGCATGCCTATTTTAGTTTCTTCTCTGGAGTAATTTTATCACATTGGGGGTTACATGGAAGAGTTTCCCATGTTAGTTCTCTATGACCTGGGGGATCTCTGCTGGCAAGACCCCTCTAAAGGACAAAACAAGTTTTGCTCAAGGACTGCTCCATCATATCAAAAACCCTGATATTACTGGTTGTAAAAATCTTACAAAATTAAAAATAAGTGTGTGTGTGTGTGTGTGTGTGTGTGTGTGTGTGTGTGTGTGTGTGTGTGTGTGTGTGTGTGTGTGTGTGTATAAACAGATAGATAGATAAGCATATAAAATATGAAGATAAATATGAAATAAAATCCTGGTTTTATATATATATAGAACGGAAAAAATGCTTACAGAGAAGTACTAAAGGCAACTCAGTTTGGTTAGAAAGCTCTCGTTGTGTGGTTACTTTCAAATGGCAAGTGCGCGTGTGTATGTAATTGAACACAATCAAAATTTTTATACACACACACACACACACACACACACACATGTATATATATATATATATATATATATATATATATATATATATATATAATATATAAATATATATATATATATATATATATATATATATATATATATATATATATATATATATATATATATATATATATATATATATATATATATATATTAATAAACAATATTTACATAAATATCTTTACACACACACACACATATATATATTTCTTTCTATTAGAAAATGTCTTGACAGCAGAAATTTGCATCTTCTTTTATTCTAATAACAACTTTGTCAAATTTATCTCTTATCTACAGACTATATATCAATATCTACAATTTAATTATATACTTTAGTATTTAATATCATTCATTTGTCTTGCGTTCCTTGAATTACTTGATGAGAGAGAGAGAGAGATTATTTTTTTATTTTATTTTATTAATTATTGCGCCAAGGCGTCAGACATTACATGAGTTCATACAAATATTGCTTCAAATGGATTATAAATCAAGAATTGAACATGGTT